>CAUYRT010008433.1:0-15311 GCA_963574885.1 Lepilemur ruficaudatus | reverse complement strand
TTAAGATCTGACAAGGTTTGCTTTATGTAGTTAGGTGCTCCTACGTTGGGTGCGTAAATATTAAGAATAGTTAAATCTTCTTGTTGGATCTTCCCTTTCACCATTAGAAAGAGGCCATCTTTATCCTTTTTTATTTTTGTTATTCTAAAGCTTATGTTGTCTGCAGATAGTATAGCTACAACTGCTTTCTTTTGACTTTCATTTGCCTGGATGATAGTTTTCCATCCCTTGACCCTCAGCTGGAATGCTTCTTTGTGGGTTAGATATTTCCTGTATACAGCAGATACTGGGCTTGTGGATTTTTATCCACTCTGCCAGTCTGTTTCTCTTCAGAGGACAGTTTAAGCCATTAACATTTATTGAAAGGATTGAAATTTGAGGAAGATTTACATTCATATTGTTGGGTAAAGTCCAGTTGCTTTGTTTTACTCCTTGCACCATCCTGCGGTTCAAGTTCTAGCCTTAAAACTCTCTGAAAGTTTTACTTTGAAGAGTGCCTATTGCCCTGTTCAGTGTGAAAGGCCGGTCTAAGAACTTCCTGTAGGGCTGGCCTAGTCTTTGCAAATTCCATCGGAGAATGCTTGTCTGAGAAGGAATTTATTTCTCCCTCCTAGATGAAACTTAATTTTGCTGGATAAAGAATTCTAGGTTGGGCTTTATTCTGTTTTAGAAGATTAAGGATAGGCACCCAGTCCCTTCTGGCTTGTAGGGTTTCAGCTGAGAAATCTTCAGTTAATCTGACAGGCGTGCCTTTGAAGTTTATTTGTTGCTTTTGCCTGGCTGCACGGAGGATTGCTTCTTTCGCATTTACTTTGTTCAGCCTAATAATCACGTGACGAGATGATTGCCTTTTCACGTTGAGTCTTTTTAGGAGTTCCGTGTGCTTCTTGTACCTGAATATCGAGATTTCTGGCTAGGCCTGACATATTTTCCTCTAGTATTTCATGAAATAAGTTTTCCAGCCCTTGTGAGTGGTCCTCCGCCCCCTCCAGTACCCCTATCAACTGTAGGCTAGGTTTTTTTTACATAATCCCATACTTCTTGTAAACTTTGGTTTTGTCTCTTGCTTCTGTGTTCCCTTTCTTCTTCTGATCTGTTTAACACATACGCATAATCTTCAAGCTCTGAAATCCTCTCCTCAGCATGGTCCATCATGTTCTTACGACTTTCCATTCAGTTTTGGCGCTCTTTGAATATTTCCTTCATTTCCAGGATTTCTGTTTGATTCTTCTTTATCAATTCAATTTCTTTGGAGAATTTTTCGTTCATTTCCTGAATTGTTCTTGTGGTTTCCCTATGCTGGGAATCAATTTTCTCTTCAATGCCATTGAGTTTTCTAACAATCCATATTTGGAAATCTTCCTCTGTCAGATTAATCCTATCAAGTAGGTTGCTATCAATTGGTGATGATCAAGAATTTATTTTTGGAGGCGATTTTTCTCTCTGATCTTTCATGTTTCCTGTGATCTTTCGCTGATTCTTTCTCATCTGGGTTCTTTGTTAAGGATTGGAGTTGCTGGGACTGGATTATGAACCACTGTCTGATAGGCTGCTTCTATCTTCTTTCAGCCTCCAGCAGGAAAAAGGACTGGGGCAGAGGTAACAGTCTGGTGACCAGGTTACAGGATGGATGGCCTCTTTCTCAGCTCTGCCCAGGGGTGGAGTCAGTCCCTTCTGAGTGAAGCACCAGGCCCCAGTCACAGGAGAGGGTGGGTGGTGCTGGGTCCCCAGGTCACAAGTCGAGACCACATCGGGACAAGTCGGTCACAATCTCCCTTGCAACTCCACCCTGACAAGCTGGTTTCTGCTCTCCTGGCTCAGAAGGAAAACAGCTGGGTAGGGAGAGCAATGCCCCAAGACCAGCCTAGCACGTCAGCCGTGGCTGGCTGTCACCACGTTCCCCCACCCTCCCCTTTAAATGCTAAATGGGAGCTGAACTGGAGCTGTGGGAATGGGAGCCACCAGAATTTAGATAGACTCTGACTTTTTTTTTCCTCTTCCCCCAACCTCTTTTAAATGCCGGACCTGCTAGACTGATTTAGGACCGGTAGGGGGGCTGTGATCACTATCAGAGCAGCCTGCAGTGTTTCCAGGCTAGGGGAGGATCCCATCCCCTATTTAGCATCTCCACTTAGATTCTACATGCAGCACAGCTTTCTAACCAAGCTCCCTCCAAGCCCACAGCTTCCCAACCCGCTGAGTCCCCACTGTTTAGCTGCAGGATAGTACGGTCGCTCTGTCTATCCAGAGTCTGCCAAAACCTCAGCAAATTCCCAGGGCAGGGTCTCCTCCAAAGTATACGCTCCCAGTCCTAGTCTTGGAAGCCTCTCAACATGAGAAGGCACTCTCCGCACTCACTCTTGCGGAACCGGGGAGTGCCCACTTGGTTAGGGATCTCCCCAAATAGAGGAGCACACCGGAGAGTTCCAAATTTTTCCCGCTCCAGTTTCTTCTCTGCACAGCCCGTCTGCCTACACCGCTGTTTCCGGCAGACTTCAGCCACTTCCCTGCTTGCATGGGTGTGGGGCACGGTGGGGGAAAGATGGTCCTCCTGAGAGTCAGAACGCCCTGGCACAGATGCCAGCCAGAGTGGGAGCCGGGCTCCCTCCCTAAGGCACCCGTCAGACTCTCTGTACTTCATGAGAAATTTTCCGATTCACCTCTGTTTTCCACTGGTGTCCAGTGTCCCACGCTGTTTCTCTGTGGATCCACAGAGCTGGTCCTGTGGAAATGGAGTTCACTCTTGTGCAGTGGTCTGCCAATTTCACCTCCGACTCTGAGAGCATAGAGCCAGGAGGCCACCCCTATTCCGCCATTTTCCACAATCGCCTATACAAACTTATTTCAATGTTAGATTATGAAAGATTCTTAACTCTGGGTTTCTCCTGTTAAGAGAAAGGCAATCTGAAAAGATCTTAACAGCACATGATTATTTTAAACATGTTGCCCATCCTGGGAATATAAATACACTTAATAAAACAAATTAATAATATTCTGAAGGTATTGCATTATGTGGATGAAAAACTTATTTTAAGTCATGAGGTTTTCTTGGTGTTTCTCCAAATATATAGTTTAGACAATTTCTTCATCAACCTCCATTAGCAGTCCATCCTAACAACACATTGTACATATTGCTATTGCAACATAGTCATGACAGAAACAAAATTTCTATTTGACCATAAATTGGGCAGTATAAAAGAACAACTGAATTGACTCTCACCATGTACCTAGTAACTGTTGGCTGTTCTGGTGCTCCTTGACCACAAGCTATATGGATTTTGGTTGTTTTTGTATACAATTAAACAAATTAATTGTTCTTCTTATCCTGGTAATAACTCAGGATTTGGTGTTCTGATTTTCATTCGAAAGGTTGAAATGATCCTCTCCATTTCTCATCTGATTTTCTTCCAACTATAGTTATGAAGAAGTAGAACTATTAATCTGACTGCTGATTGCAGTGTGTTGAGAAAGTGTTTCCAAACAAATGCAGGCAGTAACAAGTGCTACTGCCTGCACTTCTGACTTAGATCTATGAGCAAGGTCAGGCATGGCAATCTGAGTATGCCAGAGCAATTAGGAGGGCATTGGGTTTGTCAGCTCCATGTAAAATGCCCTTGTGCTACAGAGTGAGACCTTCATTTTCTAAGTAAATTAGCTGTAATAACTATCAAACTACAACTGGTAAGCAAGCCAGCCATCTGTGAAAAGGGAATCCATCTATAGCAAAACCCTTGTTAGACATTCCTTCAAGATATGGAAAATTGGAACAAACTGAACTGTTTTTAAGCCCATGAAAAGCAAAAGACAACACAAAATATCACGTTATTAATCTTTGCAAAGAAAATCAAATAATTGGGGGACGAAAGGACAAGTTGCATGGGTAAGATGTTCATCTTGAAACTGGTGCAAGTACAGGTAAATGGAAACAGGTGGAGTGAGATCATGACATTTATAAACTAGCAGTGGTGATGGCAGCAGATGCCTTATACAAGTAACTTTTGGTGATCCCAGTACATCTGTATTCTGTGAAGTCCTCTGTGGTCTTTCAATTATTTGTAAACTCTCACCAGTAGGCCATGTAACTGAATTTGTGAATTTGTTTTCAATTTTTCTTTGAGCAAGGAAATTTAATGTAATATTTAAGTCTGTTTCTTCATCTGGAACCCTCTAAAATAGCATCCATATTTAAAGTTCTTTAGCACTAATACATAGGGAAACCGAGGTTCTTATGCCTCTGCAGAACCCCGCTATGCTAGATACCCAAAAAGAATATGCCACACTTTTTTGATGCTTAAAAAAGTTTCTATTCCCCTACCAAACAAGGAATTTCAGCTGAACTCTTTTAGAGGAAACTGAATGGATACAGAATCAGAAAAATCTGTGTTTGCATCTCAGCTGAATCACATTCTGTGTGGACCAAATAATTTCTTTCTTAGTTATGCCAATTTTTTATCATTTGTAAAGCAAAAGTAATATGTCTTCTAAAATAAGATCTTATAGGACTGAAACAAAATCATAGCTATAGCATCTCTTAGCCTTGTGCCTGCCTTATAGAGGATGATCAATATGAGTTTGTTCCCCTATCTTCTTTTGAAAATAAGTCAAAGAAGCCCAAATGTTCTTATAGCCAAGTAGCCTCCACTATAATTGCCTTTAGTTATTTTCCCAAAGAAAATCATGACAGCATGAGGAGAAATTATGACCATTCAAACAAAGATACTGGCAGAAAGATAGTTATTGGTAAGACATTTAGACTGCAGAGACATAAATGGGAAGTATATAAAACTTAGACTGGAGAACTACCGCAAAAGCAAAGTTACCTATGCCTACTACCTGGTGGGTTATTAAGGCTAATATACATTTTTTTGCCTATATTATACAATGTGCTGTAATAAATGATTGAAAAATGCCTTGAGGAATAACACTAAATAAATACATAATTATTATTTAGGACTATTTATTTCACTTGAGTAATAAATTGTTGACAGATTCATTATGCCAGGCCTATAGCAAGCCAATAACTTATTTTGTGGTCTTTGAAATTATTTGTTGAGTTGTGCTGTGCATGAGCTAATGAATGATAGCTAAAAACATTGTTAAATGAAACACAGAGTAAATACACCATACTGTCCATTAAGTATTACGTGCAGAATTCATGCATATAAAATGGTATAAAGAGAGACCTGGCTTGAGAGCAATATGTATGAAAAATACCTAGGATTTGGAAGACCACAAGGTCAATATGATATCACATTTGTCAAAGAAAGCTAATTCTTAGGCTTCATTACTACAAATGAAACATTGTGATCCTACAAAATGTTTGCACTGATGATGTTTATACTTGGAATATTGTGTTTAATTCAGGTCATATTTTAAGGGACATTGACACACAGGTTTGGGCTTCATTTGAAAAGTAATTAAAACTTCAGTGAATA
The DNA here is from genome assembly GCA_963574885.1 of Lepilemur ruficaudatus. Taxonomy (NCBI): domain Eukaryota; kingdom Metazoa; phylum Chordata; class Mammalia; order Primates; family Lepilemuridae; genus Lepilemur; species Lepilemur ruficaudatus. The sequence goes on along the minus strand of CAUYRT010008433.1, from coordinate 9,876 downwards.
TTTAGTTGGGAGAAAAAATCAATTTATTCAGAATTTCAAGGTTTGGGGGGAGTGAAGAATACTTAAGCTATGTGGTTGCACACAGCAACACTTTAACAAAAGAGAAAACATTATAGAAAGTAAATTGACTGAAAACAATGTGGAATTTTCTAATAATTAGAGTTTTCCAATATATCCATGCCCTGAATTAGAAATATTCCAGCAATGTTCTCCACTGGGTAAGAGGATGAAATAGATTGCATTCTTAACCCTAACTCTAAGATATATTTTTTCATTTTCAAATATTTTGATAATTTGCTCTATAATCTATAGTTATCAGGTGGTTGAAGTCAGCTGGCTTTGTAATTTTTGAAGCCCAAAGTTGTTATTTAGATGTGTTCTTAATTTGCATAAATTGCAACCAAATTTAATTTTTCATAAGGTTTTTTTTTGGGGGGGACAATAACTACTTTTTAAAAAAATGACCAGTCATTTATAATTAAAAACACTTAGATACTTTGGAAAATAAAATATAAATAACTGTACACTTTGTTTGTTCTTTGCCTGGATTACTCAGAAAGAATACACAGACATAGCCATTTCTACTCTCTACTCTCTAAGTGCAGAGGTTCAGTTCCATATCAAAGACACAAACTCTCAAACCAAACAAAAACAAATGAATAGACAAGCCAAACGCACACACACATACACACCAAAAAACAACACAACAAACAAACCCAAGGCAGAGATCCTGCTTTTAAAAAGATTTAAATTTTGAATTTTTCAGAGTTGTGTAACCCTATGGCAATTCTATTCATATACATTTTTGGAGATATCCACTCCCAGAATATTAAAGTTGATAGTTCATTTTATATTGAGTTTGCATGGTCAGGATTTTCAGTTTTTTAGTTAATACTGTTACTTCAGAAGACAAAAATGGAGCTGTTTGCCTCTGGGGTACAGCACTAGGCTGAGAATTGATGGAGGATATAGTTGGGGTTTTTTTTTTATTATATGCTTTTCTTTTTCATTTTTTAATCATAAGCAAGTATTACTTAGGTATAAACATTTAAAAGAAATATAAAGTAAATTAAGTGATATCAATTCAGTCAGGGAGAACCATAGGGCATACTAGAATCAAGACGCTTTAGAAACTCTGTCTGAAGAGTTTGAAGGGAGACAGTGACACCAAGTAGCACCCAGATATGGGTTCTCTCTATTTCCTGCGAGTGAGGAAACCACTCCTTAAGGATGTGTAGTTAGTGACTATGTTAAAGAAAGTCACCCTGATTCCAAGTAGTTTCCTGGAAAGCATGGAAACCTTTGATCTATTGATTTCTGCTATATTGAACTATTACATTCTCCTGTAATCTCTCTTACTCTTTTGTTCTTCTGAATCTATTATTCATCCTCATTAAGTTTTCAAGTCCCTATTGGCCTTGTTTACTCCATAAAATTAATCCTTCACTCTTTGACTTGCTTTCTTACCCAGCCTGCATACCATGGTCAGACATTTCAAATGTTCTCAAGCCAGAGGCCTAAAATTCCTAGTCATTGTGATCTTTCATCCTACATGTATGTCAATTAGTTAGCCATAAGAAACAAAATAAATTCTAGCTGATTTACACAGGTACATCATGTATTGAAAGGACATTGAGTAACTCTCCAAACTGTCTAGAAAAACTAAAAAACTAGAGTCAAAAAATGGAAGAGACCCAAGATGGATAGCACAGCCATTAATACAAGCAAAATGATGCTCAAAAATGGTCCAAGAAGTGCCATTATCACCACTGCTATACAGTGTCTGCTGTTGCTGGAACTTGGTCCTGCTGCTTCTAGAAATAATTTGTTGCTGGCGCTGCTATTGAAAGAAATTGTTCATTTTCCCTACTAGTCTGTGTGGCTTACTCCAGAATCAAAATTTTGGGCAAAAGTATGTGTATGAACAAGCCCCAGTCATATTTTTTTTTTCCCAATGGATGGGCTAAAGGGGTAGTTTTAAATGTTACCCACCAAGATGTATACAGTGGGACATATCACAAACATAAGACAGTGTTCACAGGCTGGGCTGCCAAAAGTAATTAAAATAAATCACATATAAAAAATGTTAACAGTATATATTTTTCCATTTAATAACTCTCAGTAAGCCCACTCTACTTTTGCTGTCATAAATCTGAATGTAGATAGTCCAGATCTCTACTTCCTTACTGTCTATTGACTACCTGGCATCATAGCTTTTATCCTTATCACACTTCTGACATTTCTCTATAAAAAGTCACTCAGTCACATATTCAAATAGCTTCTCGTTTCTCACCCTTTTCTACTTCATTATCTTCTGTATGAAAATTTATTCTTTTGGCTTCTGTGTCATTGCTCTTTGCTAACCTTTTGATATTTTCTTCCTAACTCTCCCTTTATTCCTAAATATAATATATAAGAAACTCTTCTGAGGTTACGTTTTCTACATTTTTTTTCTTTCTTTTTCTCTGCCAAGTCATTTATTGTCATAATTTCAACTATCATCTATATTCAAGCAAATCTCAAATATACAATGATCCCCTCCACCTGTCCCTTGAGTTCCATACTCCATAAGTATGTGATGGGTACTTTCACACAGATTTTGCTCTACCACCTCAAATTAATTAGGTCCACAATCAAAACCATTTTTTGCCACAAACATTTTCTTCTATGATCTCTTACTAATTGGCTTCCTACTTCTTAAAATCAACTGGACATGAAATTTCATAATTTTTAATTTTTCCTTCTCTTTCTTAGGTACAAAGTTTAAGAAAAGGTCAATGCAATCTCTGCAGTTTCTCTTGCTTCCATATCCTCTTTTGTGTTAATATTGCCACTGACCTGGCCCAGAAACTCATTTCCAATAGTCTAGATAACTGTAATATTAATAGTTTCCTAATTTGTCTTCCTACCTCCAGCCTTCAGCCTTCCCAATTAATTCTGCTCACTGCTTTGAGAAAAAGTTTCTTAAATCCAATGTCTCATATCACTCTTGGATTCTATAATCTTTTGTAACTTGTACTTGTGTTCTTTTTTACCATTCAAGGCTCCCCATAATCTGATGCTAAATGGCTATGTCAGTCTTACTAGTCTACTTCTTCCACTGCATGCAGAAGCTAAGCTTACCAGTTGCCATCCACAGAACCTTCATTGCTCTTTTCTGCCACTTTGTCCTTGCTCAGGATGCTCTGTCATTTGCTCCCATTTCTATTTGCAAAAATGAAGTCATTTATTAGGACTCAGTCCTGGATAATGTCTAATCTCCAAATTTTTTTCCTTTGTCTAAAATTTAATAGCACTTGATTTTCTTTTATCAGCAGTTTATATTGTATTATAGCCATTTTGTACACATTGTGTATTTGATTCCTTCCAGTAGATCTTAAATTTCATGAGGGCAGACATTGGGTTCTGTTCACACAGCTCCAAACACCCTCCAGGATCTATCTCAATGTTTTGAAAGTATTAGGTTTTCAATAAAGGATAATGGTATTAGACTGAATAAACCCAGAAATGTAAACTCAAGATCCTTGCCTCTTCAGAGGCAAAATAAAAATAACAAGAAACTTTATACTTGTTAGTTATCCTAGCTTATTATTTTTTGCACTATTATTATTTGAAAGTATTAGTTATATAAATTATTCATTATTTGAGTCATAATCATAGAGACAAACAACGAAAAGAATTCTCATCAAGAACATTGAAATGTGTCATTTGACATTTAGATATAATAGAATATTTTATTACCTAGAGATACATTTACAGATACGGATTATTAGATATAGATATATTTTATTAGCCAATATTTTATTAGCACTTACGGTAAATTCAGCATTTTGATTTTTAAAATGTCCACAATTTTCATATAGTTGCTAAAATTTGAGAACACCGAAAAATTACACAAACTAGTGATTACAGCAACTAGCTTGGAAAATTACAGATGTGTTTACTTAGTGGCTATCTTTATTAACTACTTCATCTGCTATTTCTCTTTACTGGCTTTCTTTACACATATAAAAAATAAAAATATAATTTAATATATTTTAGCTATAATTTGTTAACATTGGTAGAATAAATTAATCTGGATTATGTTTTACTTGGTGATGTTAAATTGCATGGAAGCAGCTGTATCTGGGAGAGCAGATAATCACATATGAAGCTGCATATAGAACAAAGAAGGCTACCTATGATCAACTGTACTTTAGGAACTTAGGAGAAGCAGTTTAGAGGTTCAGAGCATGAACTGGAACAGACTGCTAGAGTTCAAAGTGCAGCTCCATCTGTCACTAGCTGAATGGACTAACTATTTACATCTCATCTGTAAAATGGGGATACTAACACCACTTGCCAGGTGCATGTAAGGGTTAGCTGAGCATTTAGCAAGTGCTGCAGAATGTTTGTTATCAAAGGTATGCTTTCTGCTGCAAATATCTATTGGTGGCTTAAATATTAAAGGCATTTATTGTTTTTATTAGCTCAGTGACATTTATTTCAGCTTTTGATCCGAGTTTGTTTTCCTGCTTTGAAGCTTTATGAGAAACACAAGAATCAATAGGGATTATTTCAACTAAATTTAGAGTTTATCTGAAAGAACTTCAAGGGTTAGAAGACCAAACAAAACAAGAAAAGAGGATTTAAAAGAAGAAATTAGATTTCAAAGTTTAAGAGATTAAATGGGTGGATAAAGGCACTCAGCATGTACTTTAGATAAAAGCTGGAAAAGCAGTAGTGCTATTCTGCTTAGTCAATGGCTCTCACCCCATTAACAGTAAATGCTTAATCTTACTCTTGTTGTTCTTATTAATAATGCAAGATGGAAAGATTTTTTTTCCTATGAAAAATATATTAAACATGATTTGTGATTTCCTCTCAGGAGTAAAAATAACAAAGTGAAATGTATGAACAGTGATGATATGAGAAAAATACATAAAAGAATATATTGAAGTCCTACATAGATGTCAAATATAAACAATACTTACCATGGGAATCAATGTTGATGGCAGATAAGAGAAGTTAAATTTCAACTGTCATCTTTCAGCTGCAAAATATAAAATCTAGAACTTTTAGGGGATGACTATAGAGAAATCTAGACTATCAGAATCAAATGAGAAATTGTTATGGTACAAATACTTTCATTTACTTTTATCAATATTGTTTTCACGAAATTGAAGATTCTGGAAAATGTAATTTTCTTTAGTTAAATTTAAGCTTATAGGCAAATTTTTAATCCACTTCTAGCAACTGTGAGAGCTTATGATATCTATAACCTATATCTGTATCTATGTCTATATCTATCAATATATCTACTATCATCTATATCATCCATTTCTATGTATCTAACTCTGCTTCATGTCATCTTCCAGTCTTTATTTTTCCTTCCCCTTATTTCCTCATCCATTTTTAAATCTTGTTATACTATAATTGTGTTTATAAGCATCCTCAATCGTTTAGAAAATTAGGTAGAATATTAAATAAACACAAAGGGATAGATGAGGTCCCCCGTAATCACTTGCCTTATTGCTTCCCACTGCTGTGGATATGATCAACCAAGTGGGGTCCGACAAGTACATTCAGTGTTCTTCATGGAATCACAGTAGAGATTTTAGTGTCTAGTATTAAAAGGAAATCATTGGAAGGGAAACTATTCTTTTGTTTTTCCCTGTAAAAATGTTTTTTTTCATTTTCTGCAATTCTATTTTGTGACTTCTTAAGATATATTCATGAGTGGCTGGGCATGGTGGCACAGGCCTGTAATCCTAGCCCTCTGGGAGGCTGAGGCGGGCGGATTGCTCAAGGTCAGAAGTTCAAAACTAGTCTGAGCGAGAGTGAGACCCCATCTCTACTAAAAATAGAAAGAAATTAATTGGCCAACTGAAAATATATAGAAAAAATTAGCTGGGCATGGTGGCGCATGCCTGTAGTCCCAGCTACATGGGAGGCTGGGGCAGGAGGATCGCTTGAGCCCAGGAGTTTGAGGTTGCTGTGAGCTAGGCTGACGCCTTGGCACTCTAGCCCAGGCAACAGAGGGAGACTCTGTCTCAAAAAGAAAAAAAAAAAAAAGACATATTCAAGAGTAATTAAAATCTTAATCTACTTTCATTTACTTTAAACTCTCTGATATTCATATTTATCACAAGGTCCATTGATTTATTTTTTACTATTCTTGAGGAATAGCAAAGCCCATTAGATAGTAACTAATGATCAAGGACTTTTTTCTTTTCATATAAATCAAAGAAAAACTTTATTCTCAATTTAAGTATCTTGAGTTTTCATTAACTTCCACATATTAATATGCTCCAATTAGGTTCTTGGATTTTATTTTCAATGTCATGCTATAAAGAAAGGTAAAGTGTGCCAAAACCACAATTATATTGGCAGAGATGTTAAATCAATAATTCTAATTTTTGTCATGTAAGATACCCTTTCTTTTATGACTAAGAGTCATAGAAGCTTTTAAGTTTTTTAAATCTGTAGATGTTCTTCTTGCACATCCTATGCTTAGTATTTCTGTATGGTCAGAATAGTCTGTAGACCTCTTTCAATCCTTTATTTCTACACAGACAAATCCTGTTTTTATCTTTTATTTTCTCTAATTGTACTTCAATCTCTAATTTCTATAATAATACTCCAAGAAATTAATATTAAAAATAGTTCAGAAGTAAATTCAGAAATTAAACCACTACAGGAGACAGATATCTGTTACAATTTTGTGAGCCCAGATGAAGGAGGCTTTCATCGTGACAGCTGTGTGCCACTATATCTCAAGAACTGTAGAGCAGCCACTCTGACCCACCTATTTTGTGTCAAAATTTTGAATAAAAAGGTACTGCATGACTTTGAAAACCATAATATTTACATGTTTGTGTGAAGTATGTTAGTTTGTGAAATTTATGGGCAAGAATGATATCACTATTTCAAATAAAAATGTCTTACAGTGAGAACAGGAGCATTGAGAAGGAAATCATTTAAACTAAGATTTTAAGAGCAATACTGAAAACAAGTGTTACCTTGTGAGTAGACTCAGTCATGGTAGCTATCTGTGATGTACTCTGCTTGTTTTATGAGTTGTCTTTTCAGTTGCCTGCTTATCAAGAACTGTAAATAAAAGGAAGAGATAAACCTTGTATGTGCCAGAGCCTCATTTTTCTCAATCAAGCCATACTTTACAGTGATTCAGACACACTAACTACTTTCCAGTCGGAAGTACACACTACAGTGTTATTTTTCTATCTCTGTCCATTGCCCCTTTAATCTTGAAGAGAGTGAGAAGAGAAAAGATGGTGGTTGTAAAATGGTCTAGATTAAGTCAGAAGATACATTTTAATATCAAAATGTCAGTAAAAGTACAGGCTATGAGGGAGAAGCTAAGAGTTTTCTCTTTATGTTGGCAATTGGATTTTAAGAAACTCAGCTGTACATCTAGTTAGTGAATCAAGAATAACTCCACAGAATCAGACTTTGTGAAGTACTCTTGCTTTGATTTTGATATAATTCTCTATGATACTCTAAAGCTTTTATTCATTTTATCCTGGATTTCCAATTTTAGAAGTAACACAACAGGGAGTCACATGTATAAGGCTGCAAATTATTTGTGTAGCTGCATAATCTAGGAACATTACAATATTATTGGATACATATCCTAAAGCCACGTGACCCTAAAATTGCTTTGTTTCACAGAACTGGTATAAAAGGGTGGTCTGAATCCCATGCAGGACAAAAGGAAATTCTAACATTAACCAATCAACAAAAAAGAATGCCATTTCCTTTCAATAAGCATAGGAAACTAGTGGGAGTTATTTCTGAAAAGAACTTATCTTTCGGTAAATCTACATGACAGTTTAAGCCTGTGGTTTTCAAGCTGTGATTTCTGAAATAAAATCATCTGGAGAATTGATAAAAATATAAATTTTCAGACTTTACCCCAGAGTTACTAAGTCAGAAATGTGGGAATGAGGTCCAGCCACATCTGCACTTTGGACAGCTGTTCAGGTGATTCTAATGCATGATAAAATTTGACAGCACTAGTTTAGACACTAATTTGCCTAGCAAATATGGCCTTAAGCCTTCAGTGAAGTCAGTCATTGCATTTTTTTCCTTACATGTAATGATTTTGTTTATTTGTTTTTATAATCATCAGTAACATTTTAAAAGTAGTTTTGCCACTACTGAAGTTCTTGATTTGGTGCAATTTTCATTTTAATTTTCTTGAAATAATACACTACTATGAGACATTTTAGAAGAAAACCGTGTATGATATTGTTTTTCTCTTAAAGTTTATATCTGTCTTATAATTAGCAATGTGAATGAGATGCTGATTAAAACCTTTAGGAAATTAACTAAACTTAATGCAATATCACTATTAATTGTATGTTAGTATATTCATTGTCACTCATAAAATAGAAAATTTTATTTCTGTAGTTAAGTGGTCAACAAGAAAATTAAAAGATGTCAAAGGAATGTGACCATATTAATGGCTGGTGCTTTGAGTCATTAATGTATCCTGCTTTGAAAAACAATGCTTGTCTCTGACATACCATATAGAATAAAATCATTCATTTATAATGCATACATGTATAAACATATATAAATATATATGTAGTATATATATTTACACACATATATGTACACACATAGTACTTACTCTATATATATATATAGTGGCATGAGATGTCATAGTAAATAGGAAAAGGATTTACCAAGAAGGTTTATTTGAAGAAATACCCAAAGGTGTAGATAGAATGAGGCATGTGGATATCTGGGGGAAGATCAGTACAGGCAGAGGGAACAGCAAGGGCAAAGGTGTGCAGAATTGTACCTGTCTTGCTCCAAAGTCATCAAAGAAGCTAGTGTGGCTGGAGCAAAGTGAGCAAGGGAGATAGCAGCAGAGGACAGAGAAACCAGATAGAAGGCTTTTGTACTAGTTTAGGCCCAAGATGATCATGCCTTGAGCATGACAGATGTGGAGGTAGTGAGAAGTGGACAGATTAAGGGGATGTTTTAAAGGTAAATCTAATACGATTCACTCTGGGAGGCTGAGGCGGGCGGATCGCTCAAGATCAGGAGTTCAAAACCAGCCTGAGCAAGAGTGAGACCCTGTCTCTACTAAAAATACAAAAAAAATTAATTGGCCAACTAAAAATATATAGAAAAAATTACCTGGGCATGGTGGCACATGCCTGTAGTCCCAGCCACTCAGGAGGCTGAGGCAGAAGGATCGCTTGAGCCCAGGAGTTTGAGGTTGCTGTGAGCGAGGCTGATGCCATGGCACTCTAGCCCGGGCAACAGAGGGAGACTCTGTCTCAAAAAAAAAAAAAAAAAATTCTAATAGAATTAGCTGGCAGATTGATTTGGGCTGTGAAGGAAAAATATGCATTAAACAGGATTCTGGGGTTTTGTCCTGATCAATTAGATGATTGGAGTTGCTCTTACTGAGATATGAACATTCTTCTAACGTTCTGTTAGAAATAAATTTGGGGGGAATGCTGGGAGTTCATTTTGGCACAGTTGTTAAATTTGAGATGTCTGTTACATATGCAAGCAGATGTATCAGGTAGATAATTACAACTATAGGTCTAGGGTTCAAGGTAGAGGTATCTAATATAGATATAAATTTAGAAATAATTAATTTATAGATGATATTTTTTTTTTTTTGAGACAGAGTCTCACTTTGTTGCCCGGGCTAGAGTGCCGTGACGTTAGCCTAGCTCACAGCAACCTCAAACTCCTGGGCTCAAACGATCCTTCTGCCTCAGCCTCCCAAGTAGCTGGGACTACAGGCATGCACCACCATGCCCGGCTAATTTTTTCTATATATATTTGGTTGGCCAATTAATTTCTTTCTATTATTAGTAGAGACGGGGTCTCGCTCTTGCTCAGGCTGGT
>CAUYRT010008430.1:0-61699 GCA_963574885.1 Lepilemur ruficaudatus | reverse complement strand
TACAGGCATGCGCCACCATGCCCGGCTAATATTTTCTATATATTTTTAGTTGGCCAATTCATTTCTTTCTATTTATAGTAGAGACGAGGTCTCACTCTTGCTCAGGCTGGTTTTGAACTCCTGACCTTGAGCGATCCACCCGCCTTGGCCTCCCAGAGTGCTAGGATTACAGGCGTGAGCCACCGCGCCCGGCCAGGTCCATGATGTTTTGATAGATCCCAGATGAAATTTCAGTCACACAGTTAGCAGTCGGGTGAAGTTTCCCCAGTGAGTGTTTGGGGGTGTCTTCAGCATCTGGGACATTCTTTTGCCTTTCCCAGGCTTTGCAATCATCTTTGGTGGCTCCATTTTCTGCTATTCCTTCTCAGACTTGTATTTCCTGGATCTCCAAGGCATTCCTTGCTGGCGCACAGTACTGGGATGGCCACGCTCTGCATATTGCCCTTACGGTCTCCACACTGGTGCACTGCCCATGATGTGTCCTCCAGATAGAGCCTTTCCCGCTCACCCAGTCTGCCTGCAGTGCTCATGATCATGTTGGAGACTGCAACCTAAACCATCCCACCTGCTTTTGGTGGGCCTTTTCCTGGACTAAAGAGCGTGGGCTGGGAACAGAGCAGAGCTGAGAGAACTGGCCCTGCAGAAGTGGCGCTTAGCTTCCTGGATGCCCAGGTGCCCTAGAACTGTGTTTCTTGTGGCTGTGTCTCCTGCACAGATGTTGGCTATTCCAAACATTTTCTACCGTCCTCAGTTTCCTCTCCTGCCTTCCACCCAGAGAAAATGATAGTTTCCTGAAGTTATGACCTCCCTTCTGTTCCTGCTGCCCTGTTTGTGCTTGCACTGTGGTAATGGCCTTCGGGCTTTCTGCTCTCTGGTCTGTCCTTCGTGTTGCTGCCTTGTTAATCTTCTGGAAATGCCCCTAAGATTACCCTCCCGCTCACAGCCGTGACTCCCCATTGACAACATCATCCATACCCCTTCAACTCGGCACCTGTGAGAACTTTCTCAGCTTGCTGTCTGCTGATCAGGTCTGAGCCTTCAGTTCTGCCGCTGCCCACGTCTGGAAGGACCGCTGCTGATGCCAGCGCTCTGCGTGCACACCCTGCCCCTCACTGTGGCCTTGGACCAGTCTTACTCCTCCCGGGAACCTTTCCTACACAGCTTCTTGTGAAGAGTTGAGAGCCACTCAAGCTGTTACTTCTTCATTATTTATTTCTGCCAACTCTGTAGCAAGTCCTCAGTAATCTTTACTATTGCTTTTCCTGTCATGGCTGATGGTAATCATAGAGGAAAATTGAGGCTCGGAGAAGATGGATAGCCTTCCAAAGATTGTATAATTTGTGGTGGAGGTGACGTTCAAAGCCAGGTCTGACTGGTTCCCAAAGCTTGCGCTGCTCTGCGCTCTGGCCATCCCACTGCAGTGCAGGCTCATCCGCTGCCAGCCAGGACTGGGCTCTGTTTTGTCCTGGGTGTCCACTGTCTTCTGAGTAAACAGTCCCTGAATAGATTGATGTTCACTTGTTAGCAACACATCTATTAAAAGAAACAAAACCTGTCTTTGCCGTTATTTATTCATTTAATTGCAAATCTCTGCTTCCTTGAAAGTTGGAATATGGCCTACTTCTCTTTAATTAAAAACAATTTTATTTTGGTAATAGCTTAAAGACATCTTAAGACAAATTCCACGAGGGCAAAGGCATCGTCTGTGTTGCTGATGCTGCCTCTTGAGTGGCTGGCACGTGCTGGCGCATAGTAGGGATTCACTCAGTCAGTGTTTGAATGAATGAATGAATGGGGATGCACCTTCTTTCAGGTATCCCGTGTTGGATTTGTAGGACAGTCATAAAAAGAATTTTTTTAATTGAATCGTATTATAAAAGTGAAAACTTCTTATGTGGGGAAACTACCAACAAACTTTGGAAACATTTGAAGAAAGGATTCGGACAGACGCTGGCTCCTATCTTTTTGTTACATAGAAATTTTTGTGGGATTCTTTCACTCACCACTTCATTTTTTTTCTTGGCAATATCTCTGGCTACCCTCAGGTATCAGACGTGATTCTTGCTGTTACAATAAAACAATGCCTTATGTAAGAAAGATATACTTATTTCTCACATTTAATTCTATTCATAGAAAAGTAAAAGTAATTCTTGATTTCCCATTAAAAGAAAGTATCCAGAGTAGGAGTAGCCAGCGTCCTGTAACAGAGTAATCCATAACTTAATGTTACCTTGGTCACTGTTTCTGCACGTCAAGGTGAAGTTAAAATTTTTGTTTTGCAAGTGGAAAAGCCATTGTTCACAATTACTGCTAATTGCGCTAATTTTATTTATTTATTTTTTGAGACAGAGTCTAGCTCTGTAGCCCCGGATAGAGTGCAGTGGCGTCATCACAGCTCACAGCAACCTCAGACTCTGGGCCCAAGCAATCCCTCTGCTTCAGCCTCCCGAGTAGCTGGGACTACAGGCGTGTGCTAATTTTTCTACACCCGGCTAATTTTTCTATTTTTTGTAGAGAGGGATCTTGCTCTTCCTCAGGCTGGTCTTGAACTCAGGGTCTCAAGGGATTCTCCTGCCATGGCCTCCCAGAGTGCTAGGATTACAGGTGTGAGCCACCACACCTGGCCAGTTATGCTAATTTTAGAGAGCTCTGTTTCTCTTCACCAGTAAGATGTCTAGGATATGGGCTTTGCAACTGTATCAGTAGGCATCGCTTCATCTTGTTTGCTTGTTTTTCCTTGTTCTGAAACCTCTTGTCTAATAGCATTAGCTTCAGTTCCAGGGAACAAGTTTTTCTGGATAAAGCCCATTTCTACTCTGTTGTGTTTTATTCATTATTTTCACTGTCAGCCAAGAATGCTCTACTGGAAAATACCAGTGTCCCCTTGGTTTTTCTGTAGTCATCTCAGCTGATAATTGTGTGGCTTCAAGTGCAGGACATTGTGCTGTTGCTCATTACAGTCTCTGGGCCACTTTCTTCTCAAGACCCTCTGGTGCATGTGAGCCAAAACGTCAGCGATGTCTTATTACAGTCCCTGGGGTTTGTGAGTTCCTTCAATTTCCCACGGTGCCAGGCTTCCAGGAATTCTGCTTTCCAAAACATGGCAATGCCGCTCAGTGAGGGGCAAGGCTGTTCTTCACCCAGCTCTCGCCTGCTCTGTAGTCACTGTGATGAGCTGCACATTCGTTCAAGGACACTGTCAGTTACCTTAGTTTTGTAGCAGGGGTTGGATTAAAGCACGGTGCTTTTATTTAGTCTGGAAAATCAAAAATTTGGGGTGGGGTGAGTCACGGTTAGGCGTCTCGCAGTACTTACGGAGTCATATGGCATAGAAAAGCAATTACACTTAATGTGGCTTCCGAGTACAGGGCTGAGATGTTAGAGGCAGGGACTCATCAGTGCAGAGGGGTCCGGATTTCTTATACATAGAGCCGTGTGGAAGGGGAGTGAGTGGCGTCCTCAGGTGCCGAGTTCTCAGACACAGGGTGGGTGTGGATGACTGTTGGTGGGGGAGGGGATGGGGGCACTGTGCAAGGGATTCCTGCAAGGGAGGGTTGCAATAGATGATGACTCTCAAGATGCCTGTCAGCCTTCCAGTTCTGAAATCTCTTGGTTTTATTACACTAAGGTATAAACCATTTTAGGGCAGTTTTGTTTCCCCCTCCCCTCCCCTTTCTGGAGCCATGTTTGTGAATTTTCTTTTTGGTTGCTCAAGCTTAAAATTCTTACCATGGATTATTTCTGAAATGGACCTACTTTTTAGTTGAGTTTTGTTTGGACACTGTAGAGGGAGGCAGGGTGTCTGCAGACAGTTGTGCAGGCTGTTCACTGCACAAAGGACCCAGCTAAGAAGGCAAGTGTGAGAACATACTCTGCTTACCAAGCTAGGGTCCGTCTTTCCATTTTTCAGAAAGATACCATCAGCTCACTGAGCTGAGTGCCAGTGGGGCTGGGTCCCCACAGAGGAAACATAGTTTTCTAATCTGTTAGATTAGATCTGTATCTAACCCAGTCTGAAGGTGCTGGTTATGACTCTGGAGGGAGGCATAATATTTCATTCTTGGTTCATCGGGATTGACAAAACTAATCCTAGATATACCTGTGAATTTAATGGTGGGCTGTACAAACACAGTGCTAACCATTGCCACTAATAGGGCAAAGTTCCATGAAGCAGCCAAATATTTTTGCTGACTCACCAAGCGTTTAGGTGCTTGGAAGCATCTGGAGGATTTGCTCAAGTTTTCACTTTTCGTCTGGACACGTGTGTGACATTGTGTGGACGTAGCCATGTGCATTCTCCTTCTGAGCCCAGGAGAGTCTTTGACTCTTCCATTTGCCCTCACGTCTCAGGGGCAGTAAATTTGGTTGAAAAACAGTTGAGGATTTATGAATTTGAGGCATATAAAACCTCTTTGGACTCTCGGATTTTCTCTAACTCGTGAGTGTGCCTGTGATAAGGAAGAACACCAGTGCACCACGGGCAAGATTGGTCATTTTTTAAAATAACAGCAACAGTAAACAAAATCAAAACAAAACACGCCTCGCCTGGGGTTGCTAATACAGAGAAACAGTTCTTTGAACAGGCATCCAGAGATGCGAAGGTGGCTGTGCATTTGTGAAGTGTCCCCAGAGACAGATTCCTTAAGCCTTTCTCCACCCCTCCGCCTTGTAACTGCTCCTCCCTCCTCTGGAATGTGGAGGAAATACTCCACACCCATCCATTCACAAAAACCCTGGAGGAGAGCCACCTTCCCTCCACTTTCCATCTGCCAGCCCCTGCCCTGTTCCCTGCCCCACAGTGCCATTCTCAGGCAGCAACAGGCAGGGGACTCCCACTGTCCTTTGCCTTCTGCGTGGGCCCTGTAACTGCTGTACTGTGGCCTATGTCTTACGCCCAGAGACACCAAGTCTGCAGTTTAGTACCCTGTCTGCTTCTGTGCAAGTTCACTCATGATTTGGTACCATTTCTTTTTAGCTACTCTGACGTTTGGCATTTCATTCTCTCTTCAGAACTCTTCACTGTCCTTAATTACTACCAATTGGTAGTTCCCAGATTTTTGGCAGTAAAATTAACAAAAAAATAAAAAACAAAAATACTGGGGGGATACCAACATAGGGATGCCAAATACTTATTTGTCCAAATAAGGGCATGGGGGTGGATGAGCTGTGATGCTGGGAAACAGAAAACAATACCAAAAGCATCTCCTGCTGTTACCAGAAAGGTAGGGAGAACAGATCATTGAGCAGAGGACATTTAAAATGAATAACTTTAGCTGTATGACACTTTTGTCACTTTTATCCTTATTGTTCCCATTTTGCCTCTATTCAATGCAGTTATAGATTGCCAGCCAGTATTTGGAGGCCTCTATTGCAAATGATTCTAAAAGAACAAGCTCACTCTTCCAGCAGCAAAACAAATATAAAACTCACCAGGGAAGCCCACCTCTGTCTGGGCAGACAGCCACCAGATGCCTTGGCCCAGGGCCCTGTCCCCACTCAGGTGGCCATAAAACCTGCTGTGACTGGGGGTCCTGTTGCTTATATTGCTGTGGGTTCAGAGGCAGCAGCTTGAGGAGCACCGAGAGGTTTAGGGGCGCTGTGCAGCACAGATTTCTGCGAGAGCAGATGGGTGGGGATTGGACCCTGAGCCTTTAGGCCGGGGAACAGCCCAGTTCTGAGGCTCAGGTGCTGGGCCTCTGTGATCTTGCTCAACCTCTGCATTATTTCCTTTCTAAGAGAAAGTGCAGATGTCAAGCATTTACGGTGTGCAGCACGGAAACTGCAGGCTGTATGAAGGAGGATGCTCGTTGGACAGGGAGGTGAGGCTGCTCGATTGCAGAACACGCTGGAGCTTCTGGGAACACGGGTCAGAACACATGCTTCTTCCAGCTCGCCCAGCTGCTCCCTCCTCCATCTCATTTGGCTTTTAAAACTTTGAGCCTGCTTGGCTGAAAACCAAATTTAAAAAGGATGAGAGAAACCTTGAAGGGGTCAAAAGGAAGGCTCTGCGTTTAGGTATGTGCTGAGAAATTTGATTTCCTGGTGGGGTGTCTGGGCCCCTTGGATGGGCTGATGCGCCTGGGCGTGACCTCACACCTTGCTCATTAAAATCAGCCTTCTGTGACTGCAGACACACGGAGCTGCTCCCAGCATCCTGTTTACTAGAGGAAAATTCATTTCCATTCAACAGATGTGTACTGAGAGCCAGTTATGGGCACACAGCCCTAAGTGGAAGGATTCACACCTTGCAAATTCTGCTGTTTGGTGAAGTGGAACTAAGGAATGCTGTTTTTTAATCCAGACATACATTTTCTGAAATGATTTTCTATCATCTGCAATTTACTTAAGTACATATTATCTTCTTTTTTCATCTTTCCCTGGTTTTCTTTCTCCCTCCCAGTTGCCCCTCCTGTCTCTCCGCCTCTCATTTTTTTCCTGCTTCTTTTTTGCTCTCCCTTTTCTCTCTCTCTCGGCTGGTACTTTTTTTTATGGAGTTTCACTTTTCATTTAGAGTAATTTTGTATACATACCTGAAACTAAATTTATGCTTCTGGGAAATAAGATTCTTTCTGAAAAAACTACTTTAGGGGATAAAGATGTAGTCTAATTCCAGATCTAGATATAAATATGAAGCAGAGAAAAAGAAACTACCATTTAAAGCCTTATTATCCGTCCACATCAAGGTGAATTCAGTGTGCCCTCCTCAATTTTCCCACTGGAATTTCGGGCCCAGAGGTGGGTAAAACATGCTAAACTAGGAGTTCAAAACACATTGCTTTACGCCTGACCCTGAACGACCCATGGCAGGTTATTTTTCCGTTATTTTTCCTGTTTAAACCTCCATTTCCTCCCCTGTAAAATGAAGACAGAGTCTCATAGTGTTTCTCTGTACAAATTCAGATCATAATTATTAAAGTTCTGGGCAATACCTTTGGCTTAGCTCAGGCTGCTGTAACAAAGTACCATAAACTGGGTGGGTTACAAACAACAGAGATTCATTTCTCACAGTTCTGGAGGCTGGGAAAATTCAGGTCAGGGTGCCAGCAGATTTGGTGTCTGGTGCGGGCCTGCTTCCTGGTTCACAGGTGGCATCTTCTCACTGTGTCCTGCCATGGGGGAAGGGCCAACGAGCTCTCTGGGCTCTTTTATAAGGAGCTCCATTCTCGAGGGCTCCACCCTTTCACCCTAATCGCTTCCCAAAGGCCCTCCCCCTCCAGATGCCATCACAGTGGGGATTAGGTTTCAACATGTGGATTTCAGGAGGATACAAACATTCAGTCTATAGCAGCCTTGTAATTTTAAATGTTTCCCTGAATTCATCCATCTTTAAACATTTGGAAGCCAGGAGTTTGCACCTCAGAAATGTGTGTTTATTAAATGATGGTTTCATAATCTCATAACCATTAAACATGGTGATCTCGGGGAGTGGTTCATTAATTCAGTAAATATTTGGAAATGCCTACTATATGCTGGATTCCTTGCTGGGTTTATGGGTTTAAAGATATATATTTTTTTGCCCTGTTTACCTATTATAAAGATGGGAAGAGGAGTTGGTAGAACTGAGGTATGAATAAAGCTTGGAGGGTAGAGGAGCCAGGGCAGGGGACGCTTTGCTAGAGTATTAAAGGATGCTGGGTACCAAATACGTCCAGGTAAGCTTCGTGTGATGTATTATCTCCTTCCCCGACATCAGTCTTCGATTTGGACTAATGTTGACTCTCAGCGACATTAACTTCAAGATTTTACTGAGTATGATAGATTCTTAACAACGGGCCTGTCAGACACCGTTTTATTATGCGATGCTTTTATCCCCTTTGAGTGGAGGTCATAAATATCCTCAGGTGCAGGACACCTAACAAAGCACACAGTCCTCGCAGATACTCCGGCGAACAATAAAGAAAAGAGATGAATAGTAAACACTAGCGTGTCAGCCAGCCACTCATGTGGCACACACACTTCCTTCATCATCAGCATCATGATCCTCCTCTCCTCTCATTAACGCTGGTACGATGTGTGGTTGGTGGTGACGCTGTATTCAGTTGCAGTGCTTTTATTTTTACTTTTTACTTTCTTCTGAGTCTCTTCACATGCAATTCTATCTCTGCAGCTTGAGAGGCAGATTGAGGGTCCCCCTCTGCCCCCTGGGTGATCCCGGATAAGTTATTTAACTTCTGCGGCTGAGAAACAAGGATTCAGATACCTACATCAGGTATCTTGGGGAACCAGTTATCTTGGTTCCCCAATCATCGTGTTGAGCTGCTATCAGAACCTGAATCGAAGTCACAGTCTTCTGGCTGCCTCCTGCTCCTGCCTCCTCCTCAGTAGGATACGTTTGACCTTTGAGTCATGGCACTGGGTAAATTAGAGATTAGATAAGAAGTTCTGTTATTCCTGGCAGTGGGGTTGGGGGGGGTTAAGGACATGTCTACAATTTTTGATACTCCTGTCCACAGGAGGTGGGACTTCATTTCTCTTCTCTTAATGACTGACATCTAGCAGAGGGACGGGATATCACTTAGCTTATAAAAGGACTGCAGCTTCCATCTCGGGTGCCCCTCTTGAGTGCCTCACTGTGGGAGCAGACAGCGGCCCTGTCATGCGGACACTCAGGCAGCCTGTGGAGAAGCTCTGCGGTGAGGAGCCAACTTGGAAGCTCACCCTTTCCCAGGCAGGCCTTGAGACAGACCCTGAGGCAAAACCACCTACGTCACTTAAGCTGCTCCCGGATTCCTTACCCACTGGAACTAGGAGATGACAGATGCTTGTTGTTTAAGCTGCCGCATGTGAGGTAATTTGTGACTTATGCACAGAATGGAGTTTAAAGCCTTTAAATTTTTCAATGTGTATACTATAATATGCCTCAGTTAGGCGTTTCTGCACCGGTGTGGCTGGTTAACTGAGGTGGCATCCTCATAAGCGTGTGTGTGGGTGGTTTTTAAGGACGAAAGCTTCAAAGGACTCTGCTCAGTCCGCAGCAGGATTGCTGTCCACCTGCAATTCATTCCCCATTGCCAAACCTGAGATAATTTGCTTCTTAAGCAGAAACATTTAGAATCATAGATATTCTAATCCTCGGCTTTCGAAGAGAATTTGGTCTCACTTTTCTGATGAGGCACTGATGTCCAAGAGGTTAAGTGACTCCCTCCAGCTGGTGCAGCTGGTCGGTGGCTGGGCTGTTGAGGTTTTCCTCTTGCATCAGCCAGGTCTATCTGATGACATGCAACAGAAACTGAGTCCGGCTCTTGCACCAACAGGAATTGCTGGGATGACATCAGGCACTTGGAAGTGCTGGAAGATCTAGGGAAACGCTGTAGGAAGCAGGGTGAGAGTCTCCTGGGGGAATGAGCTCTGACCCCTTCTCCTTCCCCTCCCCTCCTTGTCCAGGACTCAGTTCTCAGCAGAGTCCTTCTACTGTCAGAGCCAGGTACCCTGGCTGACCCTGATAGTGAGGGCCATGAATTTTTGATTAACTTCCCTACAAAGCCTAAATACAGTAGGGGAGAATGAATTCTGCAGAGGAAATCAGAGTTCTGTAGGAAGAAAGAATGGACATATCACAGCCAAAACCAAAATAGAGGGCATACTGCACATGCTTTTTTCTCTTGTGAGATTTTGTGAGAATTTTTATGGTTTTTCTGTTTGTTTGTTTCTTGTAAATATTCATTGCTGCTCCTACCCATAGGAGAAGAGGATGTGGCCTTCTCTCAAAAAGTTACTGATACAGGAGGGCTTCATAAAACAAAATCGTAAGGAAACCCAGGCATGTAGGTTTGCTAGGGCTACCATAACAAAGTATCACAAACTGGGTGGCTTCAAATAACAGAAATGTATTATTTCTCAGTTCTGGAAGCTGCAAGTGCAAAATTAAAGTGTTGGCAGGGCCATTCTACCTCTGAAACATCAGGTGAGATCCTTCCTCGACTCTTTCAGCTTTTGGAAGCCCCAGGTGATCCTCGGCTTGTGGCAGCATCACTCTGCCTCTGTCTCCCACGGCCCTCTGGCTATTGTGTGTCTATGCACAAATCCCCTTCTTCTTATAAAGACATCAGGCATATATTGATTTAGGGACCATCCTAATGACTCATCTAATCGGATGACTTCTGCAAAGACCCTGTTGTCAAATGTGGTCACATTTACACATACCAGAGGTTGGGGCTTCAATATATCTTTTCAGGGGACACAGTCAAACCCATTCGACCATGTGAGTATGGCTTCCTCCCTCCACGGTGTGCAAGGAGGTCACATGCTGCTAGATTTTCACAATTATCAAGTGCCCTTGTTTGCACTTTGGCTGCGCTGGATAGTAGCCAAAGCTTTGCTTTTAGCTTCGTGAGAAAACACTTGGGGGGCCCACTGGTGTTGATTGACTTGGCATGTTAACTACCCACTTGTTTTCAGAAAGTTGCCTGTGTTTAGACTTGATGAGGATGACACAGACTTTAAACACATCATCGAATGAGAAGTTCTTCATCACGGAGACGTGTTGCTGCCAGTTACAAAGAGAGTGGATTAGCACGAAAGTGGACATTTTACTCACGGAGAGAAAAATCCCCTGGCATGAGCATGCTTTCACAGAGGCCTCTAGAATGTCAGACTCTATTTGAAAATGTGTTTTGTCTTAAATTTTAAAATATGTTGTACAAAATATTTGAAGTTACGTAGAAATGCAAATCTATTAAATAACAGATGTGGTTACTTACTATTAACTTAATAAAAACTTTTAAGTATGCTCTAGTTCTGCAGTCCCCAACCCCTGGGCTGCAGACCGGTACCAGTCCGTGGCCTGTTAGGAACTGCACTGCACAGCAGGAGGTGAGCAGCAGGTGAGCTAGCGAAGCTTCATCTGTATTTAAAGCCACTCCTCATTGCTCATATCACCTCTGCGTAAGCTCTGACTCCTGTCAGATCAGCAGCGGCGTTAGATTCTCATAGGAGTGTGAACCCTACTGTCAACTGCATGCAAGGGAGGTAGGTTGCGCACTCCTTGTGAGAATCTAATGCCTGATGCTCCAAGGTAGAGCTGAGGTGGTGATGCTACTGTTGGGAAGTGGCTGCAAATACAGATTATCATAAGCAGAGATGTTTGCACAGTAAATGTAATGTACTTGAATCATCCCAAAACCATCCCCACGCTAACCCCCATCCGTGGAAAAATTGTCTTCCATGAAACCAGTCCCTGGTGCCAAAAATGTTGGGGACCACTGCTCTAGTTCATGTATTAATTGATTGAGTCATTGATTGGTTGGTGGATTGACTTTCCGTTACAAAAACAACATGTGTGGGAGATGACATTGAATTCAAAGGAAGTAATCATTCAAAGTTAACATCATGGGGAGAGTGTGAAACCTTGGCTTTTATTTGTATTTCCTAACCCTGATTTTTCGCCCTAAGCTAATCAGACATGACAAGTTACTACTGATATAGCAACTGTTTTTCCAGAAAGTGGCATGTCCCAAGGATCCTCTCTGTGGTTAATATGGAGGCAGGCAGAGCATGAAGTCTCTGGGCAGAACATTCCCAGCCTCTGTAGATGGCACTCATGGACATCACCACCCTCTCCTTGGCACAAGGGAGGGGGAAGGGGTTAGTGCCACTCAGAGGCAAATATGTCCCTGGATGAATGGTTACAGCTCATCCTTTTCATGGATGTCCCACTGTTAGGGTCCCAGGATTGCCCACATGGGTCACCCCTTCTTTCCTCCCAGCCTAAGTGTTCCAGCCTCAAAATATTTGGTAGAATAGATAGGCATTAGGTTGTGACAATTGTGACCCATCTTCTCTGTAGCCAGGCAGCATAGTGTCCTCTGCTGGCCCCATCTTATGCACTGTGCTAATTTCAGGTCTCTTGGGATAGCTGAGCAATCTGACCCATTAGGGAATTAGGGACATTTTTAATTTGAGTAAAAAGCATGGCTGAAAACGAGCCTTCAGCTGGTAGGAAGGAAGATACCCTAAATTGACACAGCGCTTTTCCAGTTTAGGGAGCAGTATTAATATGATCTTATTTTGGTTTGTATTCCTAGAATAACCTGTGGGTGGACATGGCAGGTTTTATACCTGGGAAGATAGATGTTCAGAGAAATGGAATCATCTGTACAAGGTTGTCCTGGGAAACCTTCTCAGAGCTCTTTGCTGCACATCGCCTGGTGCTCTGTGAAGCAGGAACACATCACCTTGTGACCCTGGAGGCCAGGTGACTGGGGCTCAGAAACCTCAAAAGGGAAGGCTCCAGGAGTAATATTCAGTGAGTGCCTGAGATGGGGCTAACACTTAGAGCTTTTTCCATTACTGTGGGTCTCTCCTTAGCACGTGGCACACACAGAGACAGAGAAATGGGAAAATGCGCTGTTATATGGTCTAAGTCTTGGATTTGGTTAATGAGTGATGCGGAGGGCATGTGCAGGTACGTCCGCGTTGATTCCAGCTTTCACACGGCCTTTCCGCATGCTGCTTCGTGTGTCATTTCTCTCTGTGGGAGCACCCAGGTGCTGTAGAAAACACATGTGCTTTAGGGCCCTGAGGTTCTGGGTTCAAATCCTTACTCTTTCACTTCTCAGCTGTGAGACTTTGGGCCTATGGCTTAACTTCTCTCAGTAAGTATCCTGATCTGGAAAGAGATGATATAGTGTGCCTCCCGGGATTGTCGTGGGATTTGAATCAGGTCTCTGTAAGTTCTCAGAAGTACACTAGGCACATAATAAGCACTCAATAGATAATTTTTCTACCTTTGCTTGTCTGGTATAGAACATATATCCTAATATTTGGCCACTAGGGGTATCCTGAAAGAACACGGCTGAGCAGAACCAATGCCCTTTACTCTGAGGTTGACGTGGAAAACTTAGGGTCATAAAGACAAGTTCTGTGGAATGATGTCATTACTCATGTCAGGATAGAGAAAATGGCATACTTTTTTTAAAAGTTATTTTTTTCTTCTTTCAAATCTGTCTGGAGGCAGAAGGCTTGAGAGAGAGATTTTTGTTAACATTTAGATAAAAAATATGAGTTGCCAGATAATGTCCAAGAGGGGAGATTCTGGCTATTTCCACGGATGTGCCTACCCCCACCACCGCGGGCGGGTCACGTGCTCCTGGCAGATGCTGATGCCCAGGGGAGGGGTGCTCTTGGGTGGGCTCTGGCCGTCACCTGCGTCCCCCTCCTGTTCAGCCGGAGCCTGGGCGAGGGCCTGTGACGCCGAGACCGTCTGGGGTCTGCTGCCTGCTGCTTCGTGTCTCGCATCTCCCGCTCCACGCCCCTCTGTCTTCCAGGGGGACCGACTGCCTCTAATAGGGTGGCTGTGACAGATGCTGTGGGAATTCTGAGTTTGGGATAATGAGCTGTCATATGTCATTTCACTTAAACACAATAATACAAATATTTTGATCAAACATTTTCTCCAGCTGTTGAGCGAAAGCAATAAAAGCAGCAGGGAGTGCCAGTGGATTCGATGTTTCTGCAAAGCTTTACCCTTTAAAAGCTGTTGCCTGTTAACTCTTTCTGTCTCTGTCTGTGTCCTTTCCTGCTCCTTCCCCTGGCCCCTCCGATTTCCCACAGAATGCGTGGTCCAGTCTGGGGCTGTGAATGGAGACCGAGTTCGGGGGTGTGAAGGGGGTGAGATGGCACAGCTTCCATCAAATGTCTCTTCGGCCGGCCTCAGAGCAGCTGCAGCTGCTGTGGCCTTGTAAAACCTGGCCAGGCCTGGCCACTGCAGCCCCCCAACCCCCAGGACACCCACCTGCCTCTGTCTCCTTGCCCTGGGCTACAGACCTGAGCCTAACCTGAGCTAAGAACTCCGTTGATCACACCTAACTTCTAAGCAACAGTCTTTTGAGACAGCCTATCTTTAGTGACACCTTGGACCTTCCTCCTGGCTGGAGTCTGGTTAGGTGGTTGATCTCCATGGAAGAGTTCTCTAGCCCCTTGCCATGCACTCTCCGTGCTCTGACCTGGCTTCTGGAATCTTCTCTTTCCCTTTCTTAGGCAGAGAGGACTGTGGCCGCACAGTGAGCATCCCAGGGCTGAAAGCAGGCACAGTGGAGGGACAGGGACCCTGGAGCACATGGTCCTGGTGGATCTCAGCAGTTCTCCTTGCCAGTGGGAAGCAAGAGTGCGGCCACTCTGAATGCATCCTTTGGGCCGCAACTCCTAGCAGCAGCCTAGGAAGCACCCCTCAGGTCCCCTTTTTAAAACTGTGGCCTCAGTTTTAAAAGAGCTGCCTCTGACTCAGCAATGCTGCCCGGTTTGAAGTTTCTCCTGTGAGCCCGACAGTTGGGGGTGGGACCAGAGCCGGTGCTTTACTTGACTCTCCGCACTCTTGAAAGCTGGCCCCTTCCGGCATTCTCCCTTCCCTCCCCTTCATTTCCAGGGAAGTGACTCTGGAGCCAACTGTGTCCTGTTCTAGAGACCCTGGCCCTAGGCACTGTCTTCTCACTCAGTCCTCAAGCCTCACTGTGACGGGTGCCATCGCCTCCACCTCAGTGTGCTCCAGTGCCTTCCCCTAGAAGCAGAGGTCAGACCCCTGGGTCTTCTGTAGCCACCACCCGGTCTCTGGCCCTCTTTCCTCCATTCACAGCCAGACTTCTTGAAGTGTGTCACAGTCTACCGCCGGTGCTCCCTGGCTTGCTCCTCCACTGGCTCCCGGCAGGTGCACACGCCCCTGCAGCTGTGCGTTTTGCCTGAAACCACCTCCTGTCTCTGATACTTCCTCCAGACAGCTTTGCTTCCTCTGTTGATCCCTTAACTGTCGGCCTCTCTTCAGGCGTCCTCTTGCCCCTCTGCACTCTCCTGCCGATTTCATTCTCTCTCATGCCACCAAGCTGCCCTCGTGGTCACATCTCCCGCCTTCATCTCCACACCAGACCTGGCTCTCAGATTCCAGACCTGGAGCTGGTGGCGGCCGTGGCCAGCGCAGGCCCCACACATCCCAGCCTGAACCCGTTCTCGCCTGCTCGCTCCTCCCATGCCCCTGCCTGCTTCCCTCTCTGCTCCTGCCTGGTTCCAGGGCCACCTTCAACACTCTCCTGGGCCAGAGCCTGGGGTCAGCCCCTCCTTCCTCCCTTCACTTCTAGCATCTCCTATATCCCTTTCTTCTTCACCCAGAGTCCCTCTTCCACCCTCTTCTCTCTTGCCACTGACTTCCAGCCTTTCTGTCTCTTCCCACATTAACTGCATTTCGCCTCAACCCGTTCTCCACGATAGCGCCAGAGTAATATTTCCAAAGGGTGTGTCTGATCATTTAGGTCTCCTGAGCAAACCCTCCCAGCACACTGGCACAGTGTCGGAGACCCTCCATGGCCTGGCCTCATTTTCTTCCAGGCTTCCCTAAAGCAGTGCTTCTCAGAATCCCCAAGAGGCAGTGTCACCTGGGAACTTAGAAATGCAAATTGTTAGGCACATCCCCCAGGTCTGCTGAGTCAGAAGCTCTGGGGTGGGGCCCTCAGTCAATGTTCCTTTTAACAAGCCCTCCAGGTGAGGTGGGGCCAAGCTGATGTCGGAGGACAGCTGGCTGCTGGAAAACAGTGCGAAACCGCTCAGGGGGTCACTAGGTGCATCCTTGCCTGTGAGCTGCCTGGCCTGTCTGTTGTGCCCTTGTCCACACTCTGGGTGCATCTTGCTGAGCAAGCCCTTTCTTCCAGGACAGGAGGGAGGTCTCTCTGACCTTCTTCCCTCCCCCACCCGGTCCCCTGCCCACTGCACCCCTGTGTGCAGACTTTTGACTTGGGACACTTTTGAGCTGTTGTGCCTGTTGGTGGCTTTGTGACTGGTGGGTCCACGTGCTCCTCTCCCCTCTGGAGCTTCTTGGGGCAGCCTGCCCATCAGGCTCTCGGTATCCACGGGGCCTGGGACCTGGCCGTGTTGGGTAGGTCTGTGCGGTGAATTGGTTTTTACTTATGTGTTGGACAGCCACTGACTGAGTCCTGGGAGGAGTTATGACTGCAGCAGCCCAGAAAGTAATTCTTAGTTCTAATTGCCCTATCTAAACATGCTAAGATTCAGAGAAGTCCAAGAGTTAAGAGCAGTTTATCAACAAAGCAATGATTTGAAAGGCAGTGCAAGTGAGGTAGCAACCTTAAGGGAACTACTGTGACCCCTTCCTGAAACTTCCTTTAAACTCTGAGATGTCTCTTGGGCACTGGCCTCTCCTTCTTGTCTCCTACTTAACTTCTCCGTAGTTCGCCTCTGTTTTCCTTATTAACAGGTTAATGCAGAGCTAAGTCAATGTTTGGTACTGTCTTTCTGCATTGAAGAAGGGAGTTAGTCTTTGGCACTCGGTGCTGAGTTTATTTGGGACTGTGACCCTTTCATGATTTTTACCTCCCGAGGACCACTGACTGCCTTAGATGGGAAAACGGACCTAATTCTTTGGGCACAAAAATTTTGTCTTAAAGCTCCCATACTGGAGCATTCCCTTACTCTTAAGATTCCCCATTAATGTGTCTTTTTTTTTCTTTTGTAGATTTATTACATTAGCGTTTAATTATTCTTCATGACAGTATTAAATTTCATGAGTGATTTATAGTTTTAATAGAGACTTGTATGATTTATTACAGTTGGCATTTGAGGTTTACCAGATTCTTAAGAGCCATGAGTACTGGAATTGCTTAATCTGACCCTGTTCAGCACAACCGCGGCATGGGTGACACCCCGGACTCAAACATAACAGGGACAGCTGCACTGCCCACCCCATTTTATTGGACAGTGCTGTCTACTATTGTGATACGTGTCTATGTGTGGGACAGTGGTGGTGGGTGGGTGTGTGTTCTTTCATAACAAGAGGCGGGGAGCCCTTCTGTGTTTTTAAGGTATGAGAGCTGAAAATAGTTTCCTGTGCCCTGGGTGGATAGGTGTGATCTGGCACCTGTTGCTCACCAGAGGGGCTCCCGCTGGTGGGTCCTCGTGTGGTCCTGAGATGCAGTGGCGTGCGGGAAGCTGGTGACAGGCACTGGGCTCTGTCTCCATCTGCGAAGGGGTTCCAGGGCAGTGCTATGCCCATCTGGCCGGTCGGGCTGACAGATGGCTTCAGGCCTCATGGGGTGCTGCAGAGAGGGGCTCGGACTTTCACCTGCTCTGTCTGTCCCCCAGTGTTTTCAGAGCCCCTAAGTCTTTGTTGGGACAAACACTGACTCCCACTCCTCAGCTGCCATCCTGAGAACACACACCGCAGGCTTTACGTTCCTGTCTCGGCCTCTGTCCTGAACTTTCTAACCCCGTGTCCACTTGCTGCTCTGGCCCCTGTGTTTTTCTCAGGCACAATTCGCCGCTGTTCCCCAAACGAATATTATTTCACTGAGGTGCTGCTTCGTTATTTTCAGCAGGGCAGGGGCTGGGGTGGCTGCTCACTTGGGTGTTTTCTCAGATGACTTTATCTATTCGCACTTCTGGGGAAAAAGGTGTGCTCTCCGCCTCCCGGGAGGGTGGTGTGGATCATCCTCCAGGGCCCTTGGCCGCAGGGCAGATAATCTCTTCGGGGTTATCTGTTAATTACCAGAGAATGTGTGAAGTATTTGTGCAAAGGCTTTTGAAGTGAGCTCCACGTGCTGATGCCTGAGCTGGGCTCAGCTCCTTCCCGGCAGAGGGCTTCTCGACCCAGCTTGGTTCCCCTCAAGTGCTGGCAGTATTCTCTTGCTAAATTGTTTGCTTTTCTAATGAAGTGAACTGTTTGTTTGACTCTGGGTGGAAGGTATTTAACCGGGAACTAAAGTAAACGTTGGCGGCATTCAAATAAGCCATGCATATCTGCTTTGTGGAGGGAAGGAAAACAGCTTGGCCCCGCTCACCTCCGGGAAGAGTCGTTAAGGAACTGTTTAAATAATAAACTGAGCCGAGGAGCGGATATTGCCACGGCCCAGACTGGGGCTTTGTGCGCGGCCTGGCCGGCCTGGGAATTCCTCTGCAGCAGCCACGGGGCGGGGCGGAGAGAGCTGCTGGGTTCTTGCAGTTAGTAATTGTGATTTATTTATGTGTGGAGGGACTTCTGCTTTATCCAGTCTTGATTAAAACAAGCCCAGTTAGGACTCAGGACGGCAGGTGGATGGAAGGCCACTGTGCTAGCAATGGCACAGGCCACACCTGCAGCAAGACAATGTCATCACTGGGTCCACTGCGCCAGTGTCATGCATGGCCGGGCTCAGACTGCTGGGGTGCTGCTGCCTGCTGGGCCCTGCAGCCTGAGAGAAGAGTCTGAGGGCCTGGGGCCACAGGACCAGAGGCTGTGAGGCTGAGGCGGGGCCCCCATGGAGGTAGGGGCCTGTTCCTGGTCAGGACCTCCGGGTGAGGGTGGGATATGCGTGACAACCCGGTGCATCCACGACAGTGTCTTTTTTTAGCTGCTTCCACTTTTCGTTGTGGGTGAGGGTGAAGCGGAAAAGGTTGGAAGTGTGAGTACCTGTGAGGGAAGCACAGTTGTACCCGGGACTAGCTCCATAGTTTGGGGGGCCCAGTGGGAAAAAAGGGAAGGGCCCTTGTTGAAAAATTATTAAGTGTTTCAAGGTGGCAAGAGCAGAACGTTAAACCGAGCTGGGGCCCTTCCAAGCATAGGCCCGGGGGCTGCACGAGCCCGTGCCCACCCGTGAGCCTGCCCTGCTCTAGCTTCCCTGGCTCTGCAGCCACGCGGAGCTGGACTTGAGATCAAGCTCTGTCAGTCCCTAACTGAGTAACTTGAATTTCTCTTCTCTGATCTCCAGTTTCTCATTTGTAAAATGGGAACATTAAAACCTACCTCACTGAGTTGTCAAGGGGTGTAAACAAGAAAATGTATGAAAAGTGTTTAGAGTAGTCCTTAGCACATAAATGATAGACATTTGTTTATCTGAATGTATCTGCAGCTGTACCTTTTCTCTCTCTCCTGCTGGTTGAGCTGAGGACAGCGTATGGCTACTCTGAAGTTCAGACCATAGTTAGGTCTCTGCTGCAGACTTGACTTAGGGACAAAGATACGGGGAACTCTTCTGGTCCCTCACGATGGGGGCAGCTTGGGCGGCAAGGGAGAATCAGGCTGGAACTTTCAGATGAGTTGCAAAGCTGGAAATAACCCACACAAGACGTTGACTGGTATGTCAACTGGGATGTTTGTGCCAAGAGAGAAAGACTTAGAAATAAACTCCTTAAACATGAGTATAGTTATGAACCACATGATGACTTTTAGGTCAAGGATGAACCATGCATGTGAGGGTAGTCCCATAAGATTATCATGGAGCTGAAAAATTCCTATGGCCTGGTGATGTTGTAGTGTCAATGACATCATAGTGGTGTAATTATTTTATTTTTTAATAAATTTAGTGTAGCCCAAGTGTCCCGTGTTTATAAAGTCTACAGTAGTGTGTGGTAATGTCCTGGGCCTTCACATGCACTCACCACTCAATCACTGACTCACCCAGAGCAACTTCCAGTTCTGCAAGCTCCCTTCATGGTAAGTGCCCTATACAGGCGTACCTTTTTTTTTTAAAATCTTTTATACAGTATTTTTACTGTATCTTTTCTATGTTTAGACATATAAATACTTGCTATTGTGTTACAATGGCCAACAGCATTCAGCCTAGGAGCCATAGGCTATACCATATAGCCTAGCTGTGTAGTGGGCTATACCATGTAGGTTCCTGTAAGTACGCTCTGACATTCCGCAATCACAAAATCGCCTAACTACACCTTTCTTAGAAAGTATCCCTGTTGTTAAGCGGTACACAATTGCACTTTAGAATATGTGCACCACCTTCATCTATGTCCCTTGGTACCTTTTAACAACTACGTGGAATAAATAGGGTTGAGTCTTATTTGTCATTGTATGGATAAAAAAAAAATCTATATGATTATAGTCACTATTGTAATTTGTTTATATGGAAATCTATAAGATATATTTTGAAATGGGGAGCATTTTCATCTGCCTTGGATGAAGTGGAGAACAGATGGGTTACTCCAGGAAAGTGCACCCAGTAAGGGTCACAGCATGCACACACGGTGTGCTGAGTGTTTGGCCCTTTCCTGATTTTGGAGAAGAGGAAACTCGGTAGAAAGGATGGCTTTTCTAAGGATTCATACCCAGAGGGTGATAAATTTTGTACAAAATACATATTGGTGCCAAGATGGCCAGTTAGTTGGTCACGATCAATTTGGTCTGTTGCTCAGTGTCTGTGACTCCCCTCTGACAAGTGGAAGTTCATTGAGGAAGTGCACAGTGGGGTCATCATTGTGTGGGACAATCACCAGGAGGCTGCAGTCCCTACTGATGTAGGTGTGGACCCCGGTGTACCAGGTGGAGACGTGGACTCCAGAAGTGGCCCATGTTCTCTCAGGGGCCTGTGGGAAGGAATGGACATTATTGACTTTAGATACCTACCAGATACCTACCAAACATAGTTTCTAAAAGCTGAGCCCCATGCAGCTGGTCTAGAAACCAGGGGTCACTTTGGGGAAAGGGAGGAGAGGACCCAGATGGAGATCACATTGTGCTCATATAGAGCCAGGGCCTCTTTGGACAGGTAAGCGCTGCTTTGTCCTGATGGAGTGCCTTGGGGGCAGTGGCCAGTGAGCCACCCTCTGAGGCAGCAGTAGGGGAAGCGGGCAGGACAGCTTGAGGTCTTGGGGAAGCGTGGGCAGTGGACAACCAACAACCTCTGCCCAGGGAAAGCAGTCACAGGACCTTTGGCCTCTCCAGGAAGGAGGGTCCCCAAAGTGCCCAGCTGAACAGGGCAGAAGGTTTGTTGATACCCTGGAATCTATTATCCCCCCAGTCCTAAAGCAGAACACTGACCATTTGTATTCCTCTTGGGTGTTTCTGAGCACAGTGGCTTGTCAGGACTGTAGGAAATGTGGAGGGGAAGAGTGGGAAATGAGTGGCCCTGTCTTTTATGGGCATGGTGGGCTTGGGGACCCAGGTGAGGTACCTCTTGCAGCATAGGTTAGACATCCAGAGGCATTACCATGAGAGCAGGTGCTGTAAGGGGCTGTAGATCAGGGATAATCTGACATTTATTCAGCATTCCAAATGGAAGTAAGCCAAGAATCAAGATAGGAAGCCAGATGAGAGAGTGATGAAGGCATGAGTAGCCAACAAGAGAGGAAGCCACACAGGGGAACTTCGGGGAGAGGAACCTGGAGTAGTTCTGAGCCAACCTGCAGGCAGCTGTGGGACTTTTTATCTGCACATCTAGAAGTGTGCACGGGGCAGCTGCAAAGTGCACGGTGGGCTTGAGAAGGCGTTCCTAGCAGAAAGGTGTTTCAGACCCCTTGGATGATGCCATTTGATGTATGTTCACATAGCCAGTGTCTTTGTGGGCGTGTATAGAATGTGTGGCTAGCGGCTGCTACAGGATTGCAGGGAGAGGAGAAATACAAGAACAGCGGGGAATGTTTTTGTACTTGCATTCTCACGAGCCAAGAAATGTGAAGGGGATTCCCCCTCCCCCAAGCGGTGGGGGATTCTCTCCCTTCTCTCTCATTTCCTTGCTCATCCTTGCAGGGAAACCACTTCGTGGGCTTTATTATTTTACAATCATGGTGAAAGAAGCCCTGAAAATAAACTCTTTGCTTAACAGCTTTGTGTGTTTCTGCAAACAATGATGCTTCGTAGACAGAGTTCAGACTTTAAGAGACAAGAAAGTGGAGCCTTTTAATGCTCCCAGTGTGCAATAAACATGCTGGAATTTCAATGGATTCCAAAGGCGTAACAATAATAGCATTAAGAACATGCCAGGGCCTTTGATGTTATTGACGAAAAAAGCGGAGGTAGGGGCAAAGGAGCCCCTGTCATTTCTGTCATGAGCCTTTAAACTTTTGACCTCCAACCTTTTGTGTCAAAGAGCTTTTTCCATATGGGTGTTAGCCGCCGGCTCGAGTGTCCTGAATTCACCAAAGCTGCAATGTTTGCTTGGTGGGAAAGCCATTCAGAGTCTTGGAAAGGCCCCATCGTGGGGTGTTACTCGCCATTGTCTGCCCTCCCAGAGGTGGTGGGGTTGGGTAGGGTGGTGCAGTGCCCACATGAAGTTACTCGCTGCCCAGCAGGAAGCAGGCAGCGTGGCCGGGCTGGAAGTCGAACTTCAGAGTGCTGCGATTTGGCCCAGGTGTGCAGGCATCTGCTGAATGTTAGCTGTGTGCATGCTGTGAGCCCGGGGATGGGCCATGTGGAAACCTGCGCAGGCCTGTACCTGTGGGTTCCCCTCGTTGCAACCATTGTTGGGGGCCTGTTAGGTAGCTGGAGTGTCCCATAGTGCCAGGAGGGAGGGCTAGACTGGGCCACCACTGCCACTGTGTGGCCTCAGTCTCCTTTCTTGTTTTTCCTTCCCTTATTCATCTTTCTTATAACAGATATTTATCGAGTTCCTACTAGGAATACAAGGGTAGGTGAGCCTCTCCCACCCTCATATCCCAGGCAGCCTGGGAGGGGAGGAAGACAGTTCTGATCTGATGGTGTGTGTGCCAGGGACTCGCCCCGCCTTGCCGGGCAGCAGGGTGGCATACAGGAAATGCAGTGAGGTGTGCTTGTGCCCGTGGTTTGCGGCCAACGTCAGTAAACCTGTACTTGTGTGAGGGAGAGCGCTGAGTGTGAACACACGGGCCCTCAGAGAATCTCGAGTCTGCTGAGCAGGCCAGGATGTAATGCGGGCACAGACGGAGTTCCACAGGCTGTCCCTGTGGTCCCGGCTCACCTGAACTATGGGGAAGGGAGGAAGGAGCATGCGATCCCATGGAGCCTCTGGGAAGCTTGATGTGGAGGTGGCATTTGCATTGAGTTCTGAAGAGAGGGTGATACTTGGGTGAGAGGGAATTGGTTCTCGGCAGCCTCAGGGGACACTGGCTCCCCAGTGGGGAAGTGGCCTGGACTGAGCTAGGTGGCTGGGGCCTGAATGTCATGCTGAAGAGCTTGGGCTGGAGTGGGCAGGCTGTCCTGGGCCAGGACAGATCCTGGGGATAAGGGAGAGGCATGGTCCAGTCTGGGCTTTAGGGATGTAGATGTCGGGTAAGAGATGAGAAAAAGCATGAACTCTGATACTGTTGGGTTAAGAAACAGAGTGTCTAAGAGCCCTGGTTTTGGAATGAAAAGACATCCAGTGCTGCCACTGCTTCCCCGTATAACCATGGACAGAGTCCTTAACTGTGTACTCATCTATAAGAACAGGCATACAAATAGCACCTGCTTCTCAGGCTGGTCGTGCTATAGGAAGAAGTAAATGAGGTGCATCTAAAAGGCTTTGCACAGTGCCTGACGTGATATTTAGTGGATTGCAACTTATGAATACTTTTATTATTATTAATTACTGATCATGGGGCAAGCCTTGGAAAACCTTTAGTTGTTGATTGACAGGAGTTACAGATAGGGGTGGATGATGGAGATTCATAGGGGGGAGGCAATGATCCTTCAGAACGTCTTGTCTTATTTTGAGCAAAACAAATGTGTCACATTCATTTCTTATGTTCTACAAAGTTGCCAACCAACTCACTCTTAAGACACTGCTGGTATCCCAGGGACTTCAAAATATTTCTGGAAGTAGTCTTTGATGAGTGGCTCTTTGA
The DNA here is from genome assembly GCA_963574885.1 of Lepilemur ruficaudatus. Lineage (NCBI taxonomy): Eukaryota > Metazoa > Chordata > Mammalia > Primates > Lepilemuridae > Lepilemur > Lepilemur ruficaudatus. The sequence goes on along the minus strand of CAUYRT010008430.1, from coordinate 38,197 downwards.
TTGGTGGCATCGTTCTCCTCTGCAACTGTGAAGACAAAGGTAACCCCCCAACCCCCTGAGCCTCGTCCCAGGCCATCTCCAGGTAGGCCTGGCTTTGTGTTGCCTGAGAGCTCCTGGGGGTTACAGCTTCAGAGGCAGCATTGAGAGTCCAGCCAGGGCTGCCCAGTGGTGCCTGGATTTCCCCTAATCGCCTCCCGCCACTGCCCAGGGAGGGATCATGTTTGAAGTGCCATGTCCAGCGTGCGCTGACATTGGAATAGAAAGAGCACCCAGATTTCACTTTTGCATTGTGCTGTCCAAAAAATATAGTCATTGATATAAGCATTTGTCACTAGTGACTAATTTCCATCTTCTAATCTCCAACCTTATTTATCATCACTGAAAATATACCATTTAGTATATTTCAAAATAAATGGATTTGTCATTTTTAAGTGTAGTGATTCTACACTTATGTTTGCATGTGATTTCCCTCAGAGAGTTCTGCAGTTTAGACATGATGACTGTAAACCTTCTCTTATTTCTCTTTCCTGCCTTGTCCTCTGGTTAGTTTTTCTTTCTTGTCCTGGCAGGAAAGCTGGGAACAACAGGAATACCATGGATGCATGTAGGTGGGGTCACAGGCAAGACACATTCCGGAGACTCTGGTTGAAGGGTATGACTGGTTGGCCGGTGGGACATATGTGGTTCTTTTTCCACCACTGGACATCCAAGGGGGTGTGATCTTCAGCTGAGAAACGCTCAAACTTGCTGATGAAAGGAGTTAGAAGTATCCAGAAAAGGGTGAGATCAATTGTTTGTTCACTACCCAGGACACATTTGAGGCAGTAAAGGCAGAGGTTTCTTTTGTCAGTTCACTTGCAGAGGGCCGTTTGTCATTTTCTTGTGGAAAACACTAACTACATTTGGTAAGAAGCATGGCATGGATCTAACTGTTTTAAAAAAGGATGAATTTTGGCATGACCAGATTGTAGTGGTGAGTAGCATTTAGGCCTAAAATGTTAACTAATTTAATATGCCTATATGCTTACACAAAAGATATTGATAGAAAGCTTGCAATTTGTGTATTGAGGAACATCCATAGAAGTTTATACACCAGGAGGCAAGACTGTCTGGTAGTTTCCAGAAGTAAAAGCTTCTTGGATTTTAGAAATAGCTTAGTTTTTTTGTTCTTAATTAGTTTTCTATGTAAATTTGTGTACAAATTTTACCTGTAAGATAATTTAAGTTTGCAAGTGTTAAGTCATTATTGCCATTATTTTCTAGATTTCTGGTAAATTTTATCCATTGTCTTTTCTATCTCAGAATTTATCCACTTATAGATTTTGCAAAAATTAGATGATATGTCTTTTTATTGTTTCATTGTTAGTATGGACACTTACTGTAAAGATATTTTAAAGTCACACAAGTTGGCATTTAAGGAAAGTTTGCATTTAAAATAGTTTATGTACGTAGTGTTATCACTTAAGCAATACGTATCATAAAGAAAAAGTTGATGTGGGATTTTTCTGAAATGTGATAATTTCTGAAAATAACTTTATTTTGGTACATGGGCACAGGGTTTGTCAAATTTTTTCCATAAAGGGCCAGATAGTAAATATTTTAGTTTTCGCTGGCCACGTGTTCTCTGTCTCAGCTAGTCAATTCTGCTTTTGTTAGAAAGCAGCCATAAGGAATATGTAAGCAGATGAGTACGGCAGTATTCCAGTAAAACTCTATTTACAAAATCTGGCCCATGTGCAGTAGTTTGCGGATCCTCCCTTGGTGTATACTCTCCAGGTTAAGGCTCCTGTCATAGTGTAAAGTGACAAAATAATAGATTTTTTTTTTTTTAATGCAGGGCATTTCCAAGGTTTCTAGAGCATACTAGAACCACAGTTTCTTTAAACTTGCATCCCATTATGGAGGGTCATGTAAACAAGACGATCTGTAATAATGACTCCGGAGGAGTTTCCAACTCCACATCTTGCCTGTAAGACCAGAAAAAAAATTCCTGGTGCTCCATGGGATGATGCCACAGGGATGCCCAGTAAGTCCACACTTAGATTGCACTCGCAGCGGACCGTGGAGGGCCTCAGACTGCCTTGCTCCAGGCTCACTGCTCTACACCCTCCTTGTCACGTATTCCCAGGGTATCCTCAGAGGGGCCAGATCAGCTCCTTCCCGGCACCATGTTGTCCAAAAGCAGGAATAGCAGGGATGTCCGATTCAGTGAGTCAGTCTGGGTCTTGGCATCGCACCAGATGGAAGTGTCTCCCATAGGCCACTGAACCCTGGAAAAGGTCTTGCGGGCAGGAGGATGATGACTGGAGATGTCCTGAGCTGAGAAGAGGCAGCAGTGCACGCAGGCTGCCTCTTCACCATCCTATTGGAGTGGCTTCCTTGGCAGTGGGCTCTCTCCCTTCACCCCCAGCTCTCTCACTCTCCCACTGGAGACCTCTTATTTTATAGAAGCTGGATGATTGTTTTGATTTTAGCATAGTGGATGTTGCATTCTGGAACCCACGTGTGGTTATAAGGCCATTTCTACTGACACAGGTGATAGAATGAGCGTGAGAGGACTGGCCGTTCCTATGGGCAGGGCTGACCCTAATGCAGCAAAGTCATCTCCAGTTCTGGTCTAGAGTAAATCCCAAGGCCAGTGCACGGATGACTTCAGTGTTTAAATCAGCTGTGAGGACTTCTGCATTTGGCAGTTTACTCTTTCAGATCCCTCTTGTGCTGTTTCCCTATACCGAAAAAGTATCATTTGGTGAATTACTCCTTCAGGGCACTAACTGAGCTGACTTTGATCTCTCTTTTTTAATCTACAATTTTTGTATGTAAATTTCAAACCTTAAAAGACAGTTTCCCAGGATGGCCTCCAAGAGATCTTATAGCCTGAGGATACTAAAACTATTTCTTGGGAGAAGGATGCAACTGAAGATAAATCTCCAAGTGTCTTTCTCGGTTATTCTCTGGCTACAGGTTTTATGATCAGCCCAGGCTGTTGTGAAGAGACCTAAAAATCAATGCCTCTCATTCCTAATGAGACCCTTAATGCCCAGTACGATGACAGCCAGTGTGAAATTGAATACTGACAACTCTACCCAGCGCAAATATTTTTACTATGCATTTCAGTTGAAACACGTGTCGAGCCAATTACATATTTATAGGGTTTAAAGACTATTCCACTCAAGCCTCAGAGAGTACACACTCTTCAGATCCCTCTTTAGTGTAAGAGGACACAGGTACAATAGTCAAACCTCTCGTGAGTGTGTAATAAATCATCTTTGCATCCATAAGCATGTACCGTCGCCTGCTCACCACAGCTCCACAGACCCACCCCCACCCGGTAGAATTTTAATTCCCTCAGTAAAATTGATTCCACCAGTTCTGCACATTATTCTCCCTGTCTTCCATTTAGCCCGTTAGTTTGCTGACAGTAGAGTACACAGCACTTAGCAGCTGGTTTGTGGAACCATCAGTCAGGAAATTGTATGATAAATAGGAGGTAGCCAGGTTTAGTGGCACTTGCTTCTGCTTCAGCAGTTTTCGCGTGACTTTGGAGAAGTCATCATGTGGTGTTTTGTCAAGGGCCAGGGCAGGAGATGGCTGCAGTGCGGTAACTTATTACACATACACTTGAGCTATGATGCGCCACAGCTGCGCTGCTCATGTGTAAATAATAAACTGCGAGGCGGATAATTATGGTGGCTGCTGGCGACACGGGTCTGTTCTTGTCATGTGGGTTTTCTCGGACAGCTTTTTGGGCCAGTGATGGAATACACCGCGGATCCACGTAGAAATGACAAACCAAGAGGTGAGCGAGGCAAAGACTCAACGTTGGAGGATTCAGGATCGTTTTTTGAGAAACGCGTTAGGATTAATGTCATGTGATGCCACATATATTAAAGGGCATGCTCATACTGCTTTTTATTCTCCATTTATCCTGCTAAGCTATGATTAAGCATGTCTTGAATTGGAAGAGGAGGGGTGTTCCATTGTGTTTTCCCAGAAAGTGGCTTAGGAGGTGTGATTTCCACTAATAACCAACACAAGGTATAATTGTTCCCACAGACTTCAGCAGTCCAGGAAAAGTTACTTTAAATTTAATCAACAGAGAGACATAGAAACAGTAAAACACTTAAAGCAAAACCAGATGTCTTTGGTTAGATCAGATCACATCCATTAATTCTCTGTTCTTTATTTAAACCTAATTCCAGAATGCAGAATTCGTAAATTTCCTTGGGACATTAATAAACGCTGTGTGCAAACAGTGTTACAAGATGCATCACATACTTGCAGTCGGAATTAACTTTTAAACTCACAAGACACTGGAGACTCAGCTGTGAGAACTGACGGCTAAATGCCCCAGTAATTGTGTTTTTACATTTTCCTCTCAGATATTTTTGCAATGCTTGGTCATTGTCTCTTTCATTCTGAAAGAAGAAGAGAGGGTGAGTGAGAGAGTAAATTTAAATCCTGGAGGAATAATTTCTTGAAAATGAAAAGATGGCAGTGCCTTTTAAATGTCAGTGGTAGCACTGTAAGTTTCCCTTGGGGGAGAGACTTTTATACTCCTTGGGTACACGCTTTTGATTTTACAGGATTCTCTGGTTGGTCTTCACCCCTGTGTACATAATCTCCGCCACTTCATTATATAGTAAATACTCATGTAAAAGATAATGACTGTTATTTCCCAGACCTATGAGGTGTATATGAAATGTGGAATAAATTCACACATCTTGAGCCCTGTGTGTATGAAAAATGTGGGTTTGTACTTTGTCATAATTCATAGTTGCACCCAGGTAGAGAAAACCAGATACAGTTAACACCCACTTATTTGGTGGAGAGAATTTAATCACACAGAACTCAGCCAAGAGCCAAGAAGGAAAGAAGGGAAAATATCTTCCATCTCTGACAGTCATAGTTGTCACAGTGTCCCTCGAAATAGCCATATTTACTTGTGAGAAGCCCTCAGGAAGTGGGTCAGAGTTTATGAATACTTAATTCACACACAGTTCTAGTAGGTTTGTTTTTCAGATTTCCAAGAGCAGGTTATGTGTGTTAAGTCGGAGGTCTACGGAGGCAAGCATGTTGGCATTAGCGGCGGGAGCTGGAAGGCGTGGAAGAGAAGGAAAAGCCACCCCCATGTTTGACCCTCCTTACCTGGATTTGCATCTCATTTGGATTTGTTTCAAAATTTAAAATCAGGCAAAATTCACCAGTATGTGTTGGACTTTCAAGCTAGTGAAAATAGCTTGATGTTATGTTGTTTTTTGTAGGAATGATGAAAAATTTTCATCAAAGATGGTTAAATAAAAAATGTTTTGGCTCTCCAGAAGGTGGCTTTTAATTGTCAGGATTAGTGAGTTATGTGCACCAGTGAATTTGCTAGCATTGCTGGATAAATGTTCAACTTAAACTTTCAAACTTAGCAAATCAACTGTTGACATTTGCATTACGAAGAACTAACTCCCGATAAGTGGTGAAATGTCACTGATTTTTTTGGTATAGACTTTATAAAATGTACAAAGTGTGATAAATGATCAGGTTGTGAGTATATCCCTCATCTTGAATTTCTGGCATTATTGTATATCATGATGTCACAGTGACAAAGATATGACAATGCATGCCAAAACTACTCCTCCCCTCTTTCTGTATCACCAATCTCTCCCTACCCAATCTTACAACAAGTAGAAAGTGCAGTGAGTAATTGACATTTTTAGTGTAATAACCCTCTTGGAAGTTTTCTGGGTTCTAGACCTGGTGGTAAACTGATAGAATGACAGTTTTGAGTCCTTCCCTGCCAGACCACAGGGTTTCTGTCAATGCCATGCTTATAGTTTTTACTCTTTTGTTTTTTCCTCCATAACCACCGCCTTAGATTCTCAAAGGAAGGCGGCAGCAAGGGCAAAATTCAAAACAAGGGAAGTGTAATGTATTATAATTTTTAAGACATGTATTTTTTAATGCTTATATTGTGATAGATGCTTGTTGAAGGAAATTTGGAAAATAGAGATATGTGTAGGGAAAGCAGTCAAAACTACTTGAATTCAACATACACACACGTAATAGCCATCCACTTCCATTTAAGAAAATTCACAGTTGGGGTGCAGTGCACATTCGTAGGCTGTGTGTTTTTGGCACAGCTGCCCAGGACCCCGGAGAGGTTCTGTGCCATCTTCCAGGGTCACTCAGAACCTGTTCACAGCAGAGGCCTCATTTGGAGTTGCCTTTAGAACCTGCTAACTTCAGTGCAAAATCTTCAGATTTTCAGAAGTAACTCTAAGCTATTCTGAGGCTTGTTTGGTGTACATATCAATTCCCACAATGCTGGCTCTGGGCAGGCTCCCAGGGGGACCAGGTGTGGACAGGTAATATTTGAAGAGCACATCCTAGCATGTTAGCTGTAATATCAGTCTCATAGCCGTGCAGTCAAACCTCCAGGCTCTGGGCTCTTACTTTGCTTCTTGAAACTTGGGAAAAACTCGAGTACAGGTACAAAATATCAGTCCTGCTTATAATTATAAAAGCTGGTAAAATTCTCTTCAGTGTTTACAGTGAATCACTATTTTTTTTAAGTGAAAGTTTATTTTTAAATGTGCAAGAGACAACAGGTATAGGTTACTAGGAGTAATGTGGGTATTGGAGCTGTTTTAAAGAAGGGCCCACACACAGGAACCCAAGAACCCTAAGCAGTGTACCTGAGGAAGGGCAGGAGGTAGGGGGGGTCTGGGCCCAAGGTGAGTGTTAAGGGTACCTAGGCAGGAATTCCCTGAGTTTGGCTCCACGTGTCCTCTGTGAGTCTCAGTGGGCTAGCCCATGGCTTCCTGCCAGGCCGTACAGTAGTTCTCTGGCCAGTATGTAGATTTGCTGCCTTGTGCTGGGACTATGGAGGCCTAACCCAGGCCAAGAAGGTAGGAAATGTGCATTGAAAATTTTTTAAAAAGTGTGTATGTGTATATATACACCTGTGTGTATGTATGTATCAGCCATGGGTTCTAGCAGATCCTTTTAAAGGGATACCCTTAAAAACCTAATGGGCATGGGAGTAATGAAGCTAGTATTTATATTACAATGTCTTTGTCTAATATTTACTTGACAAAGTAATGTTTTTTTTCTTCAAATAAGTGTGTTGCAGTCTGTTCCTCTCGCTTTTGTGGCTCCTTCAGCCGCTCTCCTCTGGCGGGCCTTTCTTCCAGGGTAGGGAGCCTACGTCTTTCCTCTCTGTCTTGCTTTCCTGTCTGGGTTTCGGTTGCAATTGTAGGCTCTACTTTCTCAGGTAGGTACAGGCATTCTTCCTTTACTCGGTCATACTTCTGCAGCACCTTACACAGCCCCACAATTAGTAGGTTCGGTGTGAGGGGTGAAGATAGGGATAGCGGTGTTGCTTCATGAGTGGGGATGCTGTTTCCAGGTGTTCGTTTGATCCAGGTCGGACTGCTTTTCTTTTTCAGACCCGCCTCATCTTTTCCCTGCCTTCCACCCTCCTGTACCCATTGATGCAAGACATCATGAGGGCCGTTACCATTATGATCCGTCTCCTATTCCTCCACTGCACGTGTAAGTATTAAAACTCTACCCCGTAACGAAATGCAACAAAATCCTGGTTTATACTGTCTCGGGACTTCTGTAAATGGCACGTCTGCTGGGGTTTGAAGATGTGATAGAAGGAAAAGATTTGCTTTTGAAATATAGCAAGCCTGTCTGTTCCCGGATTCACTGAAGCAAGTCCCTGCTGCTTCCTGAGGAATGCCTGTCACACTAGGTAGCTGGCAAGTCTTCCCTATATATTTTGCGGACGTGTGTTCTGTGGGCTGTAAATACAAAATTAGAAAGTAAAAGCCGAATGGGAAGGTACCACTCAGAATATGTGTTTGCTCAGTATGAGACTGGAATTTTTTCACGCTCGAATTTCTGTTACATGAAAGTCCTGTCCTGGGGATCACAATGAATTGTAATGAAATTTTTATGGGTAAATTTTCATAACCCCCTTGGTACGTACACCCACAGTCACTTGATTGATGGGAATGTCACCCAAACGAAATGGCAAATGTGATGGAGTACGTGGTTTCCACAAAGATAAAAGGAAAGAATAGTGGTGATAACATACATTAGGAAAGTAAAGAGAAATTCTTGTGGAAATAAGTATCGTCCTACTTGGTTTGGAGGCAATAATGAACAGTGGGCTCCCAGACTACAGCAGTGTTCTCTTGCAGTCGTGTCCAGAGAACGGTCGTGTACTGTAATAATTGGAGCCACTCTTGGGAGGGGCTGCCCCTTGCTAACGGGCCTTGATGTATATGTTTGGTCATATCTAATAATCACCCTTCATTCTGAGACAGTAAAGTTAGAAAAGCACAAATGATACTTTGAAGAATAATGCTGGTTATTTAGATGGTAGATTGCATCTCCGTGGCTATTAGTTACAGCTGTGTAATTGCATATTATGCCAAAGAAAAATGAAGTTGTTTTAAAACAAGTCCTCCTCTGTGAACAGAATTAATTGATACTAACAGTCCTAACTACATGCCCAAGTACACATATAATATTTTACCAACAGTTTTTTGGATCCATCTCCCGGTTACTGAACTGTAATTTCAGAGCAGATTTGCCTGGAGGTAAGTAATAAATCTGTGTTGCAGACTTCTCTAAGCATTAAAGGAGAAGTGGGTATTTATAGAGAGAGAATGCAGAAACTTGTGACTTATTCTTTGACTTTTCACTGGAACACAAGTAAGCATTTACGGGGTTCTGAAGCCTGCTAAAAATACACTCAAATAAAACCAAGAGGCCAATTTAAAATTCCCTATACAAAGGGAAGGAAATTCCAATTCAGTCTGAAAACATGACATGTACTTCACCCTGTTATACAGAGGTTTTATGGTTCAGATGGGACCACGTGGCTCTCAGATGAGGATTAGCTCTGTGGTACAGAGGATGCAGGGGCCACATAGGCCTTGGAGACGTGGATGGCTAATTCCTCCCGGACTTGAGTCTCTGTGATGTAGGAATTTAAATCAGATTTTCCATGGAATTTTGGAGTTCTTCACCCTTTCAAAAGTCATGTTCTAGAGAAATTTTTAAAAATGACTTTATATGATAGACTGAACTGTCTTCTCTGGATTCCTTGTGGTTTGCCTTGTAATTAAATTTACATAAGAATTTATCAATAAAAATCCCAAGCCTTGGTTCTTCAGCAGACCATAATAACAGCAAACCCTGATGTAGCTGCTGCTATGAGTTCTAGGCCCTGTTTGCTGTGCATAGGTTGGCCCTGGTGGTAACACCCCTCAAGAGAAGGCAGGTCGGGTTTGGAGAATCCTGGTAGGTAGGACAGGTGGTGGGGAACTGCATTGTACAGGTGTTATTGTTGTGCTGGGATTTCTATGGATTTTAGCACTTCCTGCTTTTTCAGTCAAGCTTTAGGATACTTTAACAGCAACTGACTCAATTGTTCTCTAGCATCCTAAACGTATAGTTACCAAAGATTCGTAATGTGAGGCTGGTTAATAATCCTAAGCCTTGAAAAAGACCTCTTGGAAGGTTTTGAGAGGGAAAAACAGGTCTTTGGCCTCCTGGGGCTGCTAGGTGCATCCTAGCAGGGCCCTGGGTGGACACTGAACTTAGGAAGTGGGCTTGGGCTCCAGGAAGGCAGGGGAAGTCCCACCTGTGTGCCTTTATAACATGGCATTGTCTCTGCACTGCCCTCAGTGGCCTCCCTAACTGCATGGCGAACTCCTGCTTATATTTATTCTCAAGGCTTCATTCAAGCGTCCCCTTTGGCTGGCTGTCCCAGAGGCTGTTTCTATAGCATCTTGCTGGTACTTCTATTGTAGTGCTTTTATCTCTTGCTTGGTAATTTTTTGTTAGCGGTCACTGCCCCCTGCTAGTTTTGGGGGTATCACCCAGCACTTGGCCAGGCACATTGCTGGGGTACTCACTGTGGTGCAGGAGCAGTCAAGGGTCTCGAATTCCTGTTCCTGCCGTGCCACTCACTTGTGCTGTGAACTCTGGCACCTTCCCTTGCGTGTGTCACTTGTATTGGTTTTATTACATGGAAATGAAGCTCTCTGCCTTACCCAACTCTTCAAATTGCAGGAAGTGTTCAATGAAATAATGTTCATTTTCAGGGCACTCTGAAAAGCTAGCTCTCCAAACACATGCTGAGGTTTAGCATGTGAGGCAGTTGGGGACATGAAAAATACTGGGAGTTTCTGTTCTGGCCTCGTTCGGTTGTGAGTCCCTGGGCTGCTTTTGCACCTTCTCAGGTGTGATAAATAGATGCCTGCGATCGTCTTGGAAATGGAGGAGTGACCTAGGCAAATATGGCTCTGTTACAAAAATGTTAAAACACCTCTTTGCTGAGGGGTAAAGCAATAACCTGGAAAAAATAAAATAATTTCATCTAGAACTTGAATTCCAAAATGCTTGCTGTATATTTGTCTTATAAAAAAAAAAGAGACCAGGTGTGCTTATGAAGTTTTTAGAATAAATATTTTTAATTATGAGATGACAAACTTTGGGGATATTCTCATTATTTTGTGCACACAATTGTTCTTCTGGTGCTAACTTTAAAAATTAAATTGCAGGTCTCTTAAAAACAAGGATTTGTGTTGATGAAAATGCCGACAGATCTCCATTTGGAAGGAGGGCAGGCACTACGATAATTATGCTATCATATCCTATCATTAAGGATTCTATTGAAAGAGGTTTATAAATTGCTCCTCTTTTTAGATAAACCACCCTATATTAAGGCATCAACGATATGGTGCAGAATTAAATTAAAATCTCATAAAATGAAATATGTTCCGTATTAGCTGTTTGACACTTAATTTGCCTCTGAATGAGTAGAGGAAATCACAAATTAACCTGCCTTTGTTTTTCCAACCATGGCTTATTAGGTGTTAGAACAACTGCAATTACAGCCTAATAATAACCACTAAGCCTCATAAATATGTACGGAAATACGTCAGTGTGTGTTAAAGAACCGAGTTTGTTAAATGGAATGCCTTTAGTGTACCCTACTTACTCTCATAGTGTTACCCGGTTTATGGTTAGGCAGTGTAGATAGAGTATAGTAACGTAAATTGATTCAAATACAGACAGAACTGGAAATAATATTAGAATTTATTAGTATTTCCTTTCTTACCTCAAAATCATGAATTTAGATTGAGAACTTACAAGTAGGACATGGAATCTAAGTATCACCTTTCCCTGAGTTGTCATGTAAAGGATGTCTTATAAAATGTACAATTCTTGCATTGTGGTTAATTCAAGTAGTTTGAAAATTAAGAAACATTGGATGTGAAGAATCTTCCCTTTTCTTCTGAAAGTTATCCTCCACTGAATTCGCTAGGACTTACACTCAATAGATATTTGGGGTGTCTCCCTCCCTCTCTCTCTCTCAAAGCATTTGCTGTGACCGTAGATTCTATGCTTGTTAAGGCAGTTAGCAAAAGTACAATGTTTTAGAGAAAACAACATCAGAGTGAGTCCCCTCTATTACTGAGGTTATTTTAAGCATTAATGATAATCTGAATCTACCTACCCATAATCGAGGCTGTAATTTTATGTATGTTTTTTACCTGGTCTCCTGTGTATTTCCTGCCCCCCATTGTTGACATCAGGGTGTGTCCTTGCATAACTCGGTAACTCAGGGAGGTGCTATTGTACCTTTGGGAATGCATGGTGCCCTCTAGGCTAAAAATTACTACTAGTTTTTGAAATTTCACTTAGAAATTTAGACAGTTGGTACAATATGTTGCAGCCTCCACCCCAGAATGCAGTTGTATTATATTTTTCAAGTGACTACTTTTCACAATAATGATGAAAGTACCTTTTCTCTTGCATTTTTAGTGTGTGCTTTTTTTCTTTATCTCTCTTTTTTTTTAGCATTACAACTCATTTCTTTTTAAAAGTAGACATGGTGTATTTGTAGAAACCCAAATTATAAAGTAGCTTTAAATTCCAACTTGATTCCATTCATTCTATATTTTTGCTTGGGAGGAAAAAAAAATCTACCCTTTACATACAACCTTTCTGAGTCAAAGTTTTCTCATTTACTGACCAATCTAAAATGAATTTCAGACTGTCCCTTTGCTTCATACTGAGATCTGCAATTCATTTTCCAAAGCAGGGTCCTCAGTCTTTAATCCAGTACAATAACTGGGGCCCCACAGATCTTCTTGCCAGTTGAGCTGAGAGTTGCCTCGCCTGATGCCGTGAATGTGAGCAGCACTGCACCCCACGGTGCATCCCAGGCCAGCTCACGTAGAAGCTGTTGCATTTCAGCATCCACTTTACTAACTCGCTTTAGAAAACCAGCTTCATCTTTTCTAAAGTCTTGGAAAAAGTGAGCACTCATGTTCTGTTCTACTCAACAGCTCCTTTTTCTCTTCGTTGAGTCAGTGTAGCTCATCCCAGGAGTCCCTGACTCTCTGGAATCGTTCCACCTAAGTAAGATGAGCTGTTCTTCCCACGATAAGTGGGCCACCTCCCTTCGCTTCAGAGAGAGGACTCAGTACACATAGATCATGAATATTAGCTGTGAAATGGAGTACACTGGAAATAAGTAAGCCTTCAGGCCCATGATTAGGACTGCCATTCAGGGATGAGAGCAGGGAGGTGAGTGGCAAATTTGGAGTGTGAATGAATACATTTCTTCCCAGAGAGAGAAAGCTGTAAGAAAAGATGCAGCATTATGGTAAAAGCTTAGAGAAAGAAATAGTAAGTAGATGACCAGAGCTACTACTGAGTCCTCCCTCCTGCCCCTTCCTGAATAAAGCACCGTGCTTGTGCTGCCACTGTGCTTCCTGGGGGCTCATGTACTATTTACTCAGAAACAGCCTTCAGTCTAGCCATTCTCTTAAAACTCTGTGATGGGCCCATATGCGTAACAGTGACTTTTTTCCTTTCATTCTCAGGGAGGTGTCCGGTAAAATATGGAGGTTTAGTAAAAACTTGTGTCTTCGTCCGTTTGGCCTTGCTGTAAAGGAAAACCCGAGGCTGGGTAATTTATAAAGAAAAGAAGTTTGTTTGGCTCCTGGTTCTGTAGGCTGTATAAGAAGCAGCCTACAGCATCTGCTTCTAATGAGGCCTCAGAAAGCTCCCACTCAAGGCAGAAGGCAGGAGACAGGCATCACATGGCAAGAGGAAGGAGGCAAGAGAGAGAGGGAAGGGAGGTGCCAAGCCCTTTTTAACAGTCATTTCCCCTGGGACCTAATAGAGGGGGAACTCAGTTACAATCCTGAGGATGGCACCAACCCACTCATGAGGGACCTACCCTCCTGACCCAAACACTCCTTATCAGGCCCTACCTCCAACATTGGGGATCAGATTTCAACGTAAGATTTGGAGGGGACAAATATCCAAACTATATCACCTTGTGATTATGATTGGGGACATAACTAGTTTGGAATATTTTAGTAGTATGACTTAAAATTAACAAAGAATAGTTGTTTGTTTCTTTGTTTTTCCTCCAGTGTTTGTCCTCTACCGTAAACATCATTGACACTGGTAAAGTATAATGACACCTCAAATTATGTGATATATATAGCTAACACTAATACACTCCCCAACTCACCCAAAAAACACAAAGAAGAAAAAATAAAAATGAACTAGATTATCATTGCATGTCGTAGGGTAAAGACTGTCTGTATTTCTTCACATTTGCTGGGCTGAGTCCACGCTTTACATGTGGTAGCTCCTAAATAAATACTACTTTTTTTTTTTTTTTTTTTGAGACAGACTATCACTCTGTTGCCCAGGCTAGAGTGAGTGCCGTGGTGTCAGCCTAGCTCACGGCAACCTCAAACTCTGGGCTTAAGCGATCCTCCTGCCTCAGCCTCCCGAGTAGCTGGGACTACAGGCATGTGCCACCATGTGCCACTAATTTTTTCTATATATTTTTAGTTGACCAATTAATTTCTTTCTATTTATAGTAGAGACGGGGTCTCGCTCTTGCTCAGTCTGGTTTCGAACTCCTGACCTTGAGCGATCCACCTGCCTCAGCCTCCCAGAGTGCTAGGATTACAGGTGTGAGCCACCGCACCTGGCCTAAGAATCTTCTACTTTTGAGGGGTCCTTTTTCTCAGCTTTCTTTGGTCAAATAATAAAGGGAATCTTCTCTGATCTCCCCAGTACTTTGAAACACACAGTATTTCAGCCAATTTAAGACATCATCGTGTTGTCTAATGGTGTAACACATACCACTATTTAAGTTCTACTAAGTGAGAAATTAAACTATGACATGCTATCAACTTTCAGATCCATCCTAATTTCAGAAATTTTTAAATGTGAAAAAGGTACGTCTTTGAATCGGTGTCCCTCAATCTCTTTTACATTATTGTTCCCCCAGGAGCCTCTTAAGATATTTTTTTTCCTAATTGTCCTCCGTGAAATTTTACTGCCACAGATATACTGCATATCTGTTAATGCACTGGATGTAAATCTGTGCTTTATACAGAAAAAGAAAAAGCTTTTCATCCCCAAAAAACAATTTTGCTTCCTTGGGGGCAATATTGCTTGGGTTAACAATACATACCAAAAATGCAAATGAGATGACAATCAAGTTCATGTCTACAGATGCCTGACATTTCCTTCCTAGTAACCCTTCCTTTTTAAGAAGTATATATACAATATACACTGTTTTATTAGATAAGGGGAATGTGTGTGTCCGGTTTTCATCTGAAGTACCTTTTGCCCCAGATCAAACATCAACATTCTTTAGAAAAGAGTAACGTTTAATTACGGTCCCAGTGCGCTCTTCCTTTAAAAGCCGGAGTTAAGAGTAATGGGCCCTTCTGTTTCGGCCAGTGCCTACAGGTGTTAATTTCCCAGATACCCGACAAGACTATAGGTAACCCATGTAGATAAAACGCAGCTGAATGTCCTGGAAGAGGAGCCAGGGCCCAGCTGGTTTCCAGAGTCCCTCCTTCAAGTCACTGATTTGGGTCTCTGTGTGGAGAGAGGACGGCCTCCTTTATGTAGACAACAGTCCCTCACCGCTCCCTCCTCGTGCAAGGAGCTGCCTGCCTCCCTCACTCAGCCTCCTAGTTATACTCACAACCAAAAAGGAGGTGCAGAAAATTTTCAAATTTCTCTGAAACTAAAGTTGCTTCCCCCTTTTAAAAAGAGTCTATAATTTAGATCTATAAAAAGAACGTACTTAGCATTCAATAGTTAGGAGCTCTTACCACAATTGAACAGAATAGGAACATTTCACTAAGTTTCCATAAAAACTTTAACAAAATTTTTAAAGCATTTGTAATTAAAGGGCTCCCTGGCACAGCATGACAAGATGTTGAAAAGTGTTCTATTTATACCAAGTCAAACACCAATTGCTTTACAGTTCCAGGCAGTTTCTGAAATCCCTATAGAACATCAATAATCACATCCTGGAATATCACAATGTTGCTGTATTTTAGATTATTATTTGTGGTAGAAAATTTCAAGAATTCACAGCTATCTCTTTTATCAACCACAAAGCGAAATGCAGGTATTGAATTGTTGTCAGGTTTCACACATTCCCAGCAAATTCATTTCTAGTTTATCTCTTTATGAAATACCTTATGTTGAGAAATGACATATTCATTCTCTTTTCAGCAGCTACCCAAGTTCATTTGACACAGGATAAGACTCTCTCTCTCTTTCCTCTTTTTAGTTCAATTAAAATGCTGAGTGCTGCTTGAATTCCCAAAAAATTAAACTGACTTAATTAGGGCAGATGTCAAAATAATTAGCAGGCCTATAGCAGATAAGTATGCTATGAAAAGCAATACAGCTGTAATTAAACTGAAGGCATAATCCTTATAAAAGAACCCTACATGTGTGTACAAGTGGAAACAAACGAAGTAACACTCTCAAAAAGATGTCACCACATGTAAATGTGACCTTCCTATGCAAGAACTGACCTCAGTCTTAAAGGTTCTGATTTTAAATAATGATACAAAAATCTCTACAATATAAAATAAATATACACGTATTTCTTAAAAGGTAAACATTCACAGGTCAAGAATATACAGAGAATATCTATAACAAGAATGTTTAACACTAGAGAATTTTATTTTCAGAGTCTCTAAAGAGAGGAATACAACCACGAAAGATGCTGAGTTTTAATAAAATCTTTGCATTTCTTTGCCCTTTGTCAATCAAAGATATGAATGGTTAATCCATGTGTAAACTATATGACCTAGTAATCATAACATTTATTGACTAGGATATAAAGCCAAATTAATCTCAGGAAAAATGCTGCTTTTTATGACAGAAAACTAAACTCTAAAATTAGAGAAGATATGACTATCTCCTGCTAAACGTTGGTAGCAGCCATATTCCCATGAGCTCTCAAGTTCTGATGTTTAAAATATGTGAAATGCAAGCTTTTTCTTATACCTGGGCAATCTTTAACATGAAATGGAAGGGCGAACTTAGGGTGTAAATGAATCACGCCCAGGACAAGCCGACTCACTGCCACCCCGCTATGGCCTGGAAGCAGCACCTACAAATGCCTGAGCAAGAGACACCTGCCTGACAGACCCACCACCCCCATACCGCAGAGCGGATGTCCCGCAAAGCCAGGGCCCCGCCCTGCTCGGGACGGGGAGGGCGAGGGAAGAGCTCGCGCCTGACACAGGAGCCCTCCCATCCTTGCGCGGCCACGTGCTGCTCATCTGCTCCTCTCCCGGTCTCCGGGAAACCGCAGCTTCCCCTCTCCGCTCACACGTTCAGCAGAGTACCTCCACCCACTCAAATCTTAAACATAGAAACAAGGGCCTACAAAACGGCGTTTTAATTTCTGTCAGAACCAAAGCCACACGCGTCTGAAGAAGTCAGTGAGAGCAGCACCAGGCACAGGAAAAGAACAGTACCATCCCCAACACCTACTAGACCATTAGCATGAAACGGGACGGAAACCGGTTCTCAGCCACGAAACCACGACAACAGCACCACCCAGCGGCACTCTGCAAAGCTGCGCCGGAGGAACTCGAGGCTCCATCCTGGGGTCGCCAAGGTGATTTCTTACCATGGAAATCAAAGACTCCAGTAAAGTAACTTCCACCCGCCTGAAAAATCGGGAATGGAATGGATTTTGAGCCTCCTCAGAATCTAACAACTAAGCCTAGAGCAAATGCCATTTCATATTTTCTGAGTAGCTGACACAGGGTTGCCAGATAAAGTACTGTGTATGTTCCCTGCACTATTTGGGACATACTTAATACTTTAAAAAGTATTCCTTATTTACCCAACATTGAAATTTAACTAGCCAGCCAGCCTGTATTTGTATTTGCCAAATTCGGCGATCCTACACCTTCTATACTCTGAACTACTCCTGCCCTGAAGCATCCACCCCAGAAACCAGAGGTTCATTTGCATAATCAAATCTTTCAGTTCCTCCCAAGAGGCAGGACCACACCAGCAGCAAGTAAGCCGTTGCCCCTAGCAACAGGCAAGGAAGACTCTCTGCTCCAGGAGGCAGAAGATGGGGAGGGCAGGTGAGGGCAGAGATGGGAACGGGGGTCCAGACAGCTGGGTTATAATGCAGAAGCACCACCTATCCCCTCGGTGCCAGAGGATGGAGAGCAGATGAGCGATTCCGAAAGAAACAGTGAAAAGGGAACTGACAACCCATGCTCTTTGATAACTTAACCTATTTAAAGGTGTTTCTGCCAACCCAAGGACACTGGTTCTGTTTTCCCCTTATTGTGGCACATGGTGTCCATGAGCATGGGCATGCAAAGTTAGTAAGGTCAGAAAAAGTGTCTCATCAGGAAAGCCACACCACTGATGATCCACCCTCAAGCAATCCTTACTAGGAAGGAGTTATTAAAACGGGTTTGTGTTCCAGTCCAGTATTCTGAAATAAAAAACTTCCTTGTTTTCTAAGGCACTAACTGGTTTTGTTTCATGTTATTTGCTGTTTTTTGGTTCACCCCCTCCCACAAGCACAGCTACCACCGGGCCTCGCACGCACCTTTGCAGTGAACCGCGATCGCCCCTTCCGTGTTCTCACAGATGTTCAGGAACCTTCGCACGATGTTGTCGCTGGGTGTGCTGCCGTCTATGAAGAAGAGGTCATAGTGCTCGAAGCCAGCGTCTGTGAAGCGCTTTGCCTCGTAAATCTTTTTGTTCAGCCTCACGATTGCAGTCACGTTATGCTTTTTGAAATAAGGGAAGTAGGCTTCAGGGGCGTGAAGAGGATAACCTAAAGGAAGGAAGGAGCAGTGAGCGAAAGGCATGCATTTCATCTTCCATAGCCAGAAACACGAAACCCTCAACAGTAAAGTGTATAAATCTCAACAGAGCTCAGGAGGAAAGCATGTTTCATGAAAGAGTAAAAGGTCGCAGCAAGCTGGTAAAAGCAGCAGTCTATATAACTGTAAACCCCACAAGAGGTTTAAAAAAAAACTTCCCTAAGTATTGGAAATAGCTCATTAAAGTTCAAAACTTCAACATCTAGGATTCAAATCCTGGGAGCATACTCCTTTCCACCCCCAAAAGAAAGGCATTCTTGAAGTAATAGGAGACCTCCATTGATTCCTGGTGATTTTACTCCCCCTGGACAAGTACTTTTCCTAATATCGCCAGTTAAATTAAAGCTTTTTTGGCATTCTTGAAGTAATAGGAGACCTCCATTGATTCCTGGTGATTTTACTCCCCCTGACAAGTACTTTTTCTTAATAACTCCAGTTAAATTAAAGCTTTTTTGACAGATGTTAGTTTAATGTACAGTACAAACCTCCACAACAGAGATTAATGATTAAGCACCTACTATGTACAAGGCACAATTGCATATAATTTCTCTTCTATTATAATTCTCAAAGCAACCTGTTAAAAAGAATGGCTAATCCTATTTAACAGATTAAGAAACCTAAAAGGGGGTTGTTGGAAAGATGTTGGTCACGGATACAAAATTTCAGTTAGGAGGAATAAGTCTAAGAGACCTACTTTACAACCTAGTGACTACAGTTAATAACAATGTATTGTATACTTGAAAGTCACTTAGAAAGTAGATTTTAAGTGTTCTTGCCATACACACAAAAATGATAAGTATGTGAGGTGATGCACATGTAAAACTCGACTTAGCCATTCTACAATGAGTACATATTTCAAAATATCATGTACACCATCAATATATATACTTTTTATTTGTCAATTAAAAATATAAATAATTTTCAATTAAAAAACCAAAAAGAGTAACTTTTG
Organism: Lepilemur ruficaudatus; assembly: GCA_963574885.1. Classification (NCBI taxonomy): domain Eukaryota; kingdom Metazoa; phylum Chordata; class Mammalia; order Primates; family Lepilemuridae; genus Lepilemur; species Lepilemur ruficaudatus. Next base: position 19,012 of record CAUYRT010008430.1, on the reverse strand, counting down.
TGCACATTTTCTCTTTTTGGGGGAAAAAGATGCTCAGTCTGTAACCCTGTTCTATCTTCAAGTGGCCCCACCATCATGTGAGTATGCCTGGGAGTGACAGAATCAGCTGGGTTACAGACCGAGCCCGCACCAATCAGCCAAGGTGACCAATGGGGGCTTTGGCCACCGCAGGCCTTGCCTGGCAGCTTCAGGGGTTAAGAGGATTAATGCATCAGCATACTGATTTGCCATATCTGTAACCCATTCAGGGTTCACTGATTCATGGCATGCCAGGTGAGTGAACTGATCTTATTCAGAATCCATTCATGAAGATGGGCTCCAAGGGTGGCAGCAGCAGCAGCTAGGAAAGCGAACCAGGCAGTTTCTGCACCATGGCCTTGGCTGTATTTCCTGTTGCCTTGGCTCTGTTATGGTGGTCATTTCCTATTTTCCAACCCTCTGATACCCTGCTCTGTGATGCTGGGGGTGGGATCTGTATACATATTACATTTCCTGGACTACATTTCTAGTTGGCTTCCTGTTGGTTCTATAAATGGGGGGGGGGCACTAAAGGGCAACTAGAGGACAAGGGACTTCTTCCTGTTCTCCTGGCAGCATCACTTTGGCAACAGAAGATTGGAGCAGCCAGAGCTCCCAGCTGAGTTTGGCACTCCTGGCCCCAGCCTGCTGCACTTACTTCAGAGTTCACTGGCCTCTGAGGTAAGTGCATGGTCTCCACTCCTCAGCCCCCAAGTCTAAACACCAGCTGTGCAGCACTGCCCTCGAGGGCAGTGCACCAGCTATCTGGCTCCTCCTCAGAACCCTCAGGTTTCGGGAACTCCACTGTTGTCCCTTTAGTCCCCCCGGCCTTATAAGTACTAGCTGTTTTCTCCATAATATTCTGGTTTCTTCAATGTTGCCTTTTTACATTTTAGCCTTCTTTGTAACAAATCCCTTGTACTAAATCCCTTCTGTTTGAAATACCTAATGTGGATCCCATATTCTTGCCTGGACCTTGCTAATGTACTCTCTCCCTTGGATCTTGCTCATTTTCTAAGTCTCATTCCCAGACTTCTCTTGGAGTCTGTGAGCTATCCAGCATATTCTAGTGAATGGCTTTTTTGTTTAATTTACCAGAGTTGTTTCTGCTGCCTGCAACCAAAAGCCCCAACTGGGATACTTGGCCAAGGTCATACAAGGGATAGAGGCAGAATTGGAAGGCAGGCCTAACTAATCCACAATCCACATACATGATTTTCACAGGCCATGTTGCTTTTGAGCAAACAGATAATGCAGAGCTTATTTAAAATCTTCTGTGCAGGAAGAGGAACTTATACACACATGTAGAAAAAACACATGCTTTTCTACTTGCAAAAATCAAGTTTATTTACTTAGTTGGTTTATTTGCTCAAATTATTTCCCAGCAACAGATAATATAGCCTAACGGGGAAAAGGACTGTGGTTTGCATGAGGAAATAATAGTTTTTCTATCATGTGAGAAATGGGAAGAAGAAGGGCTCACAAACACACCTGGGAAGCCTTCCCTAGGTGTGGCAGGCTGATGAGAGCATCTGCCTCTGTGTTCCTAGCACACCTTGGATGGCACCTGTCACACAGTTGCTAATGGTTGGTTTGGTGTCTGTCTCCTCCCCCCTGCAACCAAGGCTGTAGGAATCTCTCTTTTCATATATGGATTTCCATCAGGAATAAATGGCAATATAGCCAATATACCTAAACAGACTATTAAGAGAAATGATGGACATCTTTTAAGAAAGGAATGCTGAACAGAGTTGTCCAATTATGGCAACAGGACACTGAACATAATAACAGTAATGACAATGACTGCACCTAACATCTATCAAGCACTTGCTATGTCCTAGGCACTATGCTAAGTGGATTATCTCAGTAAACCCCATAATTACTCAATTACGGATGCCTGGAAAGTGAACTGGCCATGCACACACAGCTATTGAGAGGTTGAGCCAGCATTTGAACTCTGAAGTCAGACTCTAACACCTGGGCTGGGGCTGATTTCAAGTAAGATTCAACTTGATTCTGTTTGTTAGGCCTCCAAATAAGAGAACATGACATGAACATTAGGAGCTGTACGTCCTAGAGTTGGTAAGCAGGTTTTATAAAAATCCTTAAAACTGTTTCAAATGAGTTATAACTTTAAAAAATGGAAATTAGGGACTGTTTGTGTTATTATCGATGTATTTGGATGCTATTAGTGGGAGACTGGTTTTAGCACCGTGCACTGCTCCCTGGGACTCCTCCAGCCTACTCAGAGCTGATGGAGAGTTCATCTGACCCTTACTCCATCTGGCAACTAGATGGCGCCCTGGCATCAGTGAAGCACAAGCTGAGCCCGGGAGTTGAACTGATCAAACACAGAAACAGAATTTCAGAGCTAAGAGACTTTAAAATTCATTTTTTCCCAGGCCATCATCTGAAAGTTAAGAAACCAAAGAACAGCAGAGTCAAGTAACTAGTCCACTCAGCCCATTATTAGAAGTAAAAACGGCAAAATGAGCAGGCAAATGTCGAAAGACAAAATGTTAATTAGGTTTGTGCATAACAAAAATGTAATCATAATATCCGAGATCTAATAAGCACCTATTATTAAATATGGCCCGATACTGTGCAAGGCAGTCCATACAATATTTTTAATCCTCACTAAATACCTGGAGTGTGCAGGTATTATATTTCTTCCATTGTGATATATTAACACAAGAAAACTGATGCTCAGAGAAGTTGTGGAGCTCACTGAAGTTCACACAGCCAGCATGGGATTGAGCCAGACTTCAACCTGCCCAGGCTCTTTACACAGGCTTTGGTCATTTAAATGAGCAGGCTGACATTCAAATTGTTGGGATTCTCAATCTCAAGCTATCTTTCTCTGTATGTGTACGTTTGGTGTGTGTGTTTAAATAAAAGTTAGATGACACTGCCCCTTAAGAGAGATTTTTTTCAGAAAAGTTGAAATCCAAAACACATTTCATTCTGCTATCATTCATTTATCAATTCAAAATTATTTAACAAAAAAAGTAGGGCTCTTCTCACCACTATCAAAACAATGTGAATCAAGATGGCTGAAAGAAACTGCTGGTTGTTTTCTGTTGACACAAACACACGTTTAAGACTCTTCTAATGCATTCTGCCCAGATTCCAAGATTTCAGGGCTTCCTTTTGCTACCTCCTAGCAACAGCTATTTGACTGTTAATTCCTTTAAAATCTCAGCTTTTCTACTGACAACCCCCTAAAATGACTTCTAGCCTCCTCAGGAAACACAAGGCTTCTCAACTCATTTAAAAAAAAAAGCAAAAAAATACCAAGACCAAGATCTCACTGTAATTGGATCAAATTTATTAATTTCATCACAAAATTATTTTCTTAAGTTCAAAAATATTTACAAAGTCCTTTACAAAAAATATGAAGCTTCCAGTGATTATCAGATCTTAAAATAAGTATTCCAGTAAAATATCAATATTTTATCAATGGCAGCCTTAAATGAAATTATTCTAGACATCACAAAAGCTGACAAGTATTAGGCAGTAGCACTTTCAGACCTTTTTTTCTCAATATGAGAGGGCACAATATCTGCACAGAAAAAAAGAGAGCAATATCTTAACAGTTATTTCTTGATTATATAATTTTTTAAAGAGTTTTACTGTTTACTGCTTAAATTTTCTACAGAGCATGTATGTCCTCTATAATAAAATTAAAAAGAGCACAGAATTTAGAATCAAACAGACCTTATGCTTGAATCCATACACTGCCACTTATTAGCTGTAACTCCTCTAAGCCTCCATCTTCTCTTCCATAAAATAAACACCACCTACTCCAGAGGATGGTTCTGGTTAGTAAACAGATGATGTGTGTACAAGAGGCTTAGCATCACTCCTGGCAGGTAAATCAATGGTGGCTCTAAGTTTTTCCTTACATTGTAATATGGGACCAAAAATAAGTTTTTAAGATTTTTGACAATTAAGAATTATTACACAAAATATTCATATATTTTAACTAGTGATTCTACTTCTAAGACTTTAAAAAAGAAACTAGAGCTTCAAAAAGATGTATGAACATGCATGCCAACCACAACAGTTTTTAAAAAATGAAAAACTGCAAACAACTTAGGTCTCATTCAAAAATAAATTAACAAAATTATGGCACAATCATATGGCTGAACAATATACAATGCAGTCACGGAAAATAATGTGGATCTACATTTACTGCCAAGGAAAGAAGTCTGTGATATGTTAAGAGAAAAGAGCTGGCTATAAGACAACAATTATGACCTCGATTTTATTAAAAAAATTTAATGTGTGTATACATACACATATAAAATATGTATATACATTGAGAGTTAAAATGTATACAAATAAATACAGAAAGGCCAATGGAAGAAGTTAGAATCACCTACCACCAACTAATAAAACTAGTAAACTTGGGTAGAATTATAGGTCACTTTTATGATTTTTATCAGTTCATCTGCATTTTCTTTTCTTTTATGAATAGACACATATTACCTGTATAAAAACATTTTCAATGACTTTTAAATTATACTTCTCAACTTCCATTTGAGAAAACTTGTTCAAATACATGAATCCCAAATAGCAAAATTCTTTCAGCTTTGCCAAACAAATACCCAACAATAAAGCCACCACTGAAACAATGGCCCCTACTAAGATTTCCTGGGCCTGAGTCTGATAATTTTGCACAGAAAGCAGGTGTAATCAAACTTATCTCAAAGACCAACTGTCAGAAAGCAGTTTCCTTGGGTTCTCAGCATGTTATTCCCAACAACCCAACATGACAGAGGTTAATTAATCAATGTCCAGAGCAAAAAAAGATTTTTTTTTCTTATAATAAGATGATCTAATTCTGGCTTCACCATAGAAGTCTCCTGTTAACTCTCTAGACCTGGATTGCCCATCCACAGAGGAAACCCATGATGCAAGCAGAGTTTCCTGTTAGATATGTCACAGGTATGAAATGATTAGCATATTTGTGGAAACTCAAATTATAAAATCCAAATGCATGAATAACAACATGCAATGAAACTACATTTCAGAAGAAATAACTGGTGGTGATGATGATGATGATGATAAAAGAAGAAAAAACCTAGACCAGGGGTTTCAAATTAGGTTCCCTCAGAACAGTGGTGTTCCACCTCTGTGATCAGATAGAGCAAAAAATGAGTATTATGTTCGTGAATAATATTTTTTCAACTTTATGTACTTCCATAAATTATTCTTAAATCTTTCGTGTGTATCATTACTTGTCTTCTAGGGAATGTTAGCAGATGGGAAAAAAATGTATAAATAGAAAATAAGTTTAATGCAAAAACTTGCATAGCTGATCACGTTTTATGTAAGAGGTTTATTTTTTGTCTTGCTTTTATTTTTTTTCCTGAATATGTATGAACATGGCTATCCATATATTGCAAATAAGTACTTTAATTACTATCAGCTAGAGAATTGTTCCTAGTTGTCAACACAGAACTAAATATATCAATGCAGTGGCAATGTTTAGGAGCCCAGCTCTGTGTTGAGTGCAAGTTCTGTCTTAACTTTGTGACCTTGGACTAATTCCCTACAAATAAGCCTCAGTTTACTCCTCTGTAAAAAATGGAGACAATAGTGTCTACATCTCATAGAGTTGTGTGAGCATTAAAGGAAATAATGCTGTGATGACCTAGTAACTAGCACATAAGTATTCAATAAATGACACTTATTGCTGTCATTGTTACTCAACACGGTATTCCCCAAAGAATACCTTGATATGTAGGACTCTACTGCCAATAAATCTAAGAACCACTGATAGAATTCCAGCAATCTGCTTATTGGTTTGAACATCCTATTTATGATAACCTAGAAATGTGTTAGTTTTAAAACAGTGATTACAGCTCCACCTACTGGAAGTATAATATATAACACACTACTACTAAAGTAGTTACTACTTTCAGTTTTTTTAATTGTTACCAAATATTCTTTGGAGAATATTATCAAAGGAAAGGATTATCTGAGGAAATTAAGAAATTAAAGAAGATGAACTAAAATACATTTTTGAATGGTAAAGGAAAGAAAAACCTACCATTTTCAATTTTGCTTTTAGGATGTGGTCCACTAAATGCTAAAAATTTTCCTGGAACAATCCAGTTGAAGTCACCATTTTCAACTCGCTGGCAGAATTTCGTGAGAAAAGAGAAGAAAAATATTTTATAATTCTTGTACAATATAGTAAACCCGTACATAGAAAACTGCTTTTCACTCTTAGTACTAATTGCACATAAATGAAAATAAAATAATATAAAATAAAAACATGCACCTGATTCTCAAAATGCTATTTATGAATTCAATCCACTTTAGAAAATTTTCTGTCTAGACCATACGAAAATTTTAGAAAACTTTATTTATGATAGAGGTATTTTGCTTAAAATATGTTTGTCTCCTGGCCACTGTAATGAAATGAAAACAAACATTGCTTGTCCCAGTAATAAACAAAGAGAGGTAAGAGAAAATGGAAAATATAACCACTTTCCATGAACATGATAAACATACTTTAAACAGTGAAAAAAAAATCTGTAAATATCAGGTTCATGATGAACACACTTTCAATTTTTTTTCTATTTTTATAGGCTGATATCTGCTGTCAATGCTGATTTTTAGACTGGGAAACAGCAGGAAGCAGGAGTGAGGGTTGGAGGCTCATCATGCCCTCAAAGTGTACCACAAACCAGAGTCAACCAAGGAACACCGCAGGGGCGACAAACCCAAACAAGGGGCAGACAGGTGACATACATAAAGACAGATGCTCCTCGGCTCTAGCTAATTGGTCACCTTCCAGGAAAGCCAACTGAATGCAGCTGACCTTCCACCTGGATTTTCATGTGAAATCTCTCTATTTTTAAAATGTTGACTACTTTAAGATTTTAAAGGCCAGGCACAGTGGCTCATGCCTATAATCCTAGCACTATGGGAGGCCGAGGTAGGAGGATCGCTTGAGGCAACAGCGAGATCCTGTCTCTACTAAAAATAGAAAAAAATTAGCCGGGCGTCATGGCACGCGCCTGTGATCCCAACTGCTCAGGAGGCTGAGGCAGAAAGGATCGCTTGAGACTAGGAGTCTGAGGTTGCTGTGAGTTAGGCTGACGCCACGGCACTCTAGCCCGGGCAACAGAGCAAGACTCTGTCTCAAAAAATATATATATAACTACAACAAATTTAAAATATATATATTTTCTAAATACTCTGAAACCAAATAAAACATACCTGTGGGCTGACTTTGATCACCAGTTGTCAGCCTCTACTCCATACATGCTAAGGGACCCTCAGAAAAGGCTTGAAGACCAAGAAAGGGGCCAAGCACCCTCCCGCAGCTCCACCATCTCCTCCACTCTCTTCCCTTCCCCATGTGCCTGGACCCATGGGACAGAGGGGCAGGGCTCAGGGTACTCAAGATTTTGCAGGTAATTCGGAGACATCCATGCAATGTATCACAAAATACTTGTATCACCTCTTCACTTATGCCTTCTTTACCACCAGGAGCCACCCACCCAGCCGACCCTCAACCTAGTCTCCATCCTCAGGGCAAGGGAGCAACACAGTTCTCTTCACAGGGCCATCCCTGGCTATCCATACAAAAAGCTGTTTCCCACCCCATTACATCTCAAGGACCCACAATGGTAGGAATCTGAGCCAAATATAGAGTCTGCACTCTACTGTAAGAACTCAAAAAATATTTGTTAAATAAGTTATAATAATGTCATCAAGAAAATCTGGGGTCACTACTTTATTTATATTACTTGTTACCCTTTCTGTGAAAATCAAAACTTGGCTGTATAATTTTCATTTTTAAAATGCAGACGTTTCTTTCCAGTTCTAAAAAGTTATAAATGAAACTTTACATGACAACTTATAAATGTCTAATTGTATCAATCTAATTGTAACAAACATAGTATCTCCAAAATGCCCTAGGCAAAATCTTTGAGACACTGTGAGTTTTATGAGTGAACATGCCAAATTAAACCTTGAGCATAGCTATTTATAACAATTTGAATAAAAAAACCAAAATATAATTCTTTATGGCAATTAAACATTTTCTTGTTTAAATAAAAGTCTCAAATTAATGATCCACTATTCCTCATGAGTAATTCTTAATCTTAAAATGCTATTTAAAGATTCAAGAATACAGGTATACTCTCTAATCATCAAGACAAAAACCAATTCTTTATGAATAGTAAAAGAAAACAGGTTTCTATGTTCACAATTTCTGTATTCTTGATCACCAACTAGGCTAGATAAATATATTGTGGGGTATCTGTTTACCTGGATTATAGACATCTATTTGGTTAAACAGTAACTTTTTATAACCAAGCATGTTCAGAGAGGCAAGGGTCTCACTAAAATACATTTACTCAGAACCAAAGGATATGTTTGCAATCTTCCTACCCAAAATGATAAACATTAGATAACACTGGGCTATATTCAGCAGCTTGGATAAGGTTGATGGAATAAACAAAGAGATTTAGGCCTTAGATCTAAATTGGAAAAAATTAATAAAAGTTACAGCTTTTAACTGACCTAATATAACGTAAGCTTTCTTTGGTAATCTTCCAAAATTAGTATCTATGCCTTCTTTCATAGTTACTAATACAAATGTCAATATTTACCAATAATAAAATACTTTACATGACATAAATTGGTTTTTGTAATTCAACACACACACACACACACACATACACACACACTCTTCAAAGAAATCTAGATGAGACAGCAACTTAAGGTACTTTCCAACCCTACCACACTCGGTAAACAAATACCTAAGCAAGGATGAGGTCAGAGTATGATTTAACCTCTTCTGATCTAAAGCCTACTACTTACCAAATACATGCAGAAGAACTATAAATGTTCTTCACTATAGGAAAATTCTGAAATAAAAAATCTGAATTCCTGAAATTAATATTTTAGGTGCCATTATTCACTTTACCATAGAATTCTTCAGTCTACAAAAGATTTACTAGATCTGTTTTGAATAGATAATTCTTCTGGTACATTTAAAGTATAACTTGACTTGAAAGCATGACTTTTTATAACTTCTAAGAAATATATCTATGTCTCTATTATAATGGTCACAAATACATATTTCAGTCCAAACAGTGAAAAATATTTGTCCTTCTTACTCACCATTGTCATAAACCTACAGGTAAGACAGAAAAGATAGTCTTTGAGGTTGACAATTACAAGATTGATTTCTTTTATCAACAGATATGTTTTCTAAGACTACATGGAGAAACAATTTTGAAGCTCAATTCAACATTCATTCAAACATTTGCTGAGCATTTTTTTATACATCAAGGACTACAACTTACTGTCGCACACAAAATAATAAAAAGCATTCTCTCTGTGCTTTTCAGGAGTCCAAAGGTAGGTGGGAAGGATAAACTGTAATAATAATGGCAGCAAATTCATGCACACCGCTGACTCTGCTAGGCACTACGCTAGTCTGTGCAACTCATTTAATCCTCACGGCAACCCTATGAGGTCGGTGTTATCATCTCCATTTTGCTCATTAAAGAAAAAGTTGCATTAAACTTTAAGTGCTATAATAGAAGTCCATAAGAAGTATAATGGTGGCACAAAGACTATTATGAAATTTTTAAAAGATAGAACAACGTCTTTTTTTAATTCATTTTAAAAGTGCATCCCTTTATATTTCCCTAACTTCTAAAACAATAAAGTAAGTGTTGACAGTATAGCTGTGTTACATAAACGCAAATATGCTGTAAGAGTTGGTACTTTATGAGCTTATAAAGTAAAGCTTTGAATTATTTGGTTTAAATTAAGTTGACATGCCATTTGACGTCACATCATAATCAAACTCTAGATTATTAATTTAGATTTGCTTTTGAGAGAAACGGTGTGGTGGAGGGAAAGAGGAGTGTCTCATGTGGATGATTGCTTCAGCTCTGCTGCAACAGCTGCGGGGGGCAGGGGGTGGACAGCAGGAGAGCCACGGGGGAGGGTAAACATTTAGGGGATCAGTCTGACAATCCAAACCGGTGAATACCTGTGCTGATACAACAGCAGAGAGCAAAAATACAGTGCACATTTGCAGATAGTATTCCAGGCCTAAAGACATAATGATTTGGGTTCAGCAGCACATACATGGTTTTAAAATTTGGAAACAGGTGCACTCAATCATGGAAAGCATGTGTAACCAGAAATCATGAGGCCCTAGAGAACAGCAGCACATCAGGGTGGGCAAAGGAAGAGAAAGGACTTGTGGGGGAGATTGAGAAAGATGGCCAGACGCGGAGGGAGGAGAAATGAAAGACAGCCTTATAAGTTAGGGAAGGAAAGCAAATTAGAAAGTGGCCACGGAGCAAATCGAGTAGGAAGAAGACCAAGTACAGCCACTTGGTTTTGCTAATTCCTGTGTTAGCAGGATCAGTTTCAGTAGAGATCAGACCACAATTAGAGTCAAGACGGCTCTCTAAGGAAGTCTGGAGATAAAAGAAGAAACAGAGACCAAACAATAATTAAAGACGAAGAAAAAACCCACGGGGAATTGCTTAGCACAGGGTGGACTTCAAAACGTTGTATAGACTTAACCAACAAGATCTCTGACCCAGCAATGGATAGAATGTGTTTGTAGTTGTGGGAACACTGTGGGTCCCTCCACTTTTGCAGATGCAGTGGCCAGGAAGTAATTTTGTTTCCTTAAACTTGTGGCCTGTAGAATTGAGTAATCAATTCTACAGGATGGCTCCAGGGGAATTCTTCTAATAGTCAAGTCACCATGGGAGGCACACCTTCATAATTGTTCCGAGTGGTGAGGACATGCCCACACACTTGCATTCTGGAGCTTGCATGACTCAAATCCTTTATCAAGAATTCCCATTTTTCCAGTTCCATAATCCAGGAAAAAGAAGGCAGACCAAGCAGTATCCAGATTACATTCTATTAATAATCTGCTATACAAATTCTAATCCAAAGCAACACCTTGAAACATCATACCTTGGGCATTCAACATCAACAACTTCTGCTGTTGACCTGAGGTGACTGACTGGTTGAGAGATGGGAAGCCTAATAAGTGTTACTGGTTCTAAAGGTACCCGCTGAAGGGCAATGGTCAGGAGTCTACACCACCCGGTCAATCTGACAATTTACTTATGCAATGAAGGACAATATAGCCAACCTGGAGACAGTCCCCAGGCATACATTAAACTAAATTAATGATACATGCAGACCTAGCCTTAGATTACATATCTAGCAATCCATGCTGCAAATAACTGATTTAAGAAAAACCTCACTCTTGCAGCATCAATTGGCTGGTGATGAAAGAAAGAAACATCATTTCAAGAAGTTGTCTGCCATGTAAATTTGTCCCCTGGGGAGTATTATGCAAAATCAGAATGGATTCTTAATTAACATATCTTAGTCACTTTCCATTGAAAACAGATCATACAAAATATCTTGAAATGTCCTATACTCCTGTTTTTTAGTATTCATTCACTCATTTATTCACTAGTTCTTTCGTTCCAAAACATTTAATGCCCATTACAAATGCATCGTGCTACTAGGTTACTTATTCAAACAAAGAGGAATAAGATGCAGTTCCTGCCTGAAAGTACCCGCAGAGTACGGGGAAGACACAGATGTGCAAACAGAGTATCAAGCAAGGCTGCATGAGAACAGCCTCCATAGAACTGAGAAGGACTGGCAGCTGTGTAAAGACAGTGGACCAGAAAGAAGAGCTCGCAAGCAGGAGGGAGCGAGAACATGTCCACAGACAGAAAAGCATGAAGAAGCACCGCCATCCAGGAAGCTGCGTGGATGCGGGTGTGAGGAAGAAGTGGGAAAGGACAAGAGTGGAGAGGAGGGACAAGGCCATGCCAAGAAGTGCCAGAGCCTTTTGTGCCATAGTAAGGAGTCTGCATTTCCTCCACACTTTTAGTCAGCGTGGAGCCCAGGAAGTACTTAAAACGGGAGTGATGTAATCAGACTTAATTTTTAAAACCTACACTCTGATAGTAATGTGAAGACTTGATCAGAGGCCCAAGTTTCAAGAAAGACCCAATGCCAGGAATCCAGAACGGACCAATGCTTTCTCGCAAACAGTCCCCAGACACGCTGCATTGTAATGTGGCTACGATCACGGGAAATGAAATGGGAATAGAAATGCTCTTTTCCCAAAAGGGCATCCTTTAGGTGAAGATAGCAATAAGGATGACCTCTGAATTGCTATAATGTCTGAGGAGCAGAATATTTCACATTCAGCCTGTCATGGATCAGTGAGAAATTCTGTGTAGACAATTAATTTGATAAGCATGAAAATGGGGCTTGTGGCAAGAGTCAAACATGACAACTTCTGCAGAATGAGCCACAAGAACATATGGATTCTACAGTATCAGGTGACAAGAGCAAAGACTCCAACCCTACATACGGAGAGATGAAAGTACTAGTAGCCTCCTGGGGAAAAAAAAAAAAGAAATCGGACCTAGCAGATATACTGAGCAAACAGGAGGCACTTAACGTCTGCTCAATAAATGAACTGAAAAGTTGTAAGAGTGAGGCCATAAGGTGTGTAATGTGGCTTCTTGACTCACATAACAAATATTCATCTGTGCACCATTATTTCTGTAAAACAAAGCTTCCCAGCCAGTGTGACCAGATGGAGTTGCCTGGGCAGGGACTTGGGTAGCCAGAATCCCCAGGCCAGTTGCCAACAGCTATGAGCTATGATCACAGGGTATTGAGTAAATATTATCATTTTCTCTTGACACCATGAAGAAAGAAACAAAGGAAGGCCTGAGCAGTACCTCCGCTCTCAAGCAGGCAGCAGCTGGTGCTGTCATGGGGCAAGTGGTCGCCAAGCGCGGCTCTAACTTCCATCAAGCAGGCTATGGCAATGAAGTGACCCAGGTATGGCAGCGTGTAAAAGCACAGGGTCAAGGCAATAACAGCTTGATATTGCAGAAAATATCTTCATACTGACAAAACCACCTCACAGAAAGTTGGGGGTTTCCCCTCCCACAAAAAAGGAATGCTTTCTTGGGGAAAGAAGATAATGGCAGATAGAACATAGCTCAGAGAAAGAAGTCAAACTAATTTCTCAGTTTTGAAGTAATTTTTGAACTTTAAGCTCCAACTAATTCCCAAAAGGGTATTTAAGGCAGTGCCTTGAAATTGCATGGGCCAAGTTTTGAATGGGGTAACAAATGTAAGCCACAGTGATGAGGCACTCCCAAATGCTGCCACTGAAGTGCCATATCTCTGCATTTCTTCCCCCATCCCCAACTAACAACAGGGCACTGCTACAGGATAACACTCCCTCTGTGCTTCTCTGTGAGTTCGTCTGTATATGGCCAACATGGGGACATCATCAAAAATGGCAAGCCTTCTGGCAAACAGTGGAAAGCCCCTCAGGGACAACTAAAATAACCAACTAAAGACATCAAATTCTCTCTGATGAATAATGACTGCTTAAGAACAGCATCATTAATGATCACTGGTGTTTAGGCAAGGTCTTATTTGGTAAGGACAGTTACCCTGCCAAAAATAGGGGGAAAAAAGTTGACTGAAAGCAAACTCTACATACGAGTGCTACTTCAAGGTCTTTCAAGGATGATATTATCCTACACTAGTGTTAACCACTAAACTTTATTACTGGAGAGTGTACAGTTCCTCACATACCCATAGATACATAATTTAATTGAATGCTCAAGCTCCTTCACCTTCATTATTTCTCCCTAGGACAAAAGGTCTATTTTTATTCTTCTGAACTGAATTGATCAATGGCTAGATTTCAAAGGAGTGGCTGTTTTCTTAGTTTTCAGATTCTTTGAGAATACCTTAAGAAATCTATTGGGAAAGTACAAATGTTTTGACACTGATTCCGAGAGGAAGCTTTTGGACCACTACCTTGTAGTTACTTTTCTGAACCTTCCCAGCTTAGCTGCCAGAATTATATCTGCTTGTTAAGGGCAAATGTAAGGAACTGCACAGTTCCACAAAAGCTTGGCAAAGGACCTGGAAAAACCACATTTTGGAAAATACTTTTGCAAGATGGAAGCCAAGGCCTGGTGTTGTTTATCAAAACTCAATAGGCCATTTGTAAGTTACATGAACATAAAGCAAGAGCCTGAGGTCTCATCCCAAGCTTTTTAAATATGACAGGGCCTTGAAACTGACCCTCGTGTGAACAATTATATCATGTGAAGCAAGGATATGTAACTTGTTTTGCTTCTCCTAGGCTTCATGCTACTCTGATGGACATGAGCACATTGTACATTGTACATTGATTCTTGCAGAACCTGTACTCTGGCTACGTGTGGCTACTGTGTCTTGAAAAGTGGCCAGGCCAAAGTAAGCTTTGCCATAGTATAAACCACACACTGGGTTTCAAAGGCTAAATTCGGAGGGGGGAAAAAGTGTAAAATACCTCACAATAATTTTTACATTGATTACATGTTGAAATGACATTTTAGATAAATTGTATTAAGTAAAATATATTATTAATATTAATTTCATCATTCCTTTTTAGTTTTTCTAAATGTGGCTACTAGTGTATTTAAGATCTATATATAAGACTCTCACATTTCTATTGAACAGTGCTGCTTTAGACTCTTGAATTCCAGGAGGAAGATAGATATACCCTTTTGCAGAATGAGCAGAGGTATCTGTAGACTTTATACAAGCATTTCCCATGTTCTGCCGACCTCATCATTAGTAGCATTTATAAGCAGCATTCTTATCATAAGATTCCCCTTTAATCTCACATACAGATGCAGCCTTATTGGTTTAGGCTTTTTCTTGAGCCATATTACATATTAAGTGTATTTAGTACCTTTCAAAAGCAGCATCCTGAACATCCCCTAATCATCTAAGGCTTACATTCTCACCAATTGCTGTTAACAATCAAATTTTACTTTGAAAACTACAATGCCTTCCTTGGAATAGCGACTCTGTTGGAGCTAATGAAATGTATGAATTCAGCTATTCCACAAGCCCACCAAATGTCCAGACTCACTAGACCAGGACAAATAGCAAGAGAAGTTATGACAGCAAATGACTGGGCTCACGGACTTTCAGAAAAGAGTTCCTTTATTTATTCATTTATTCCTTAAGCAACCATTTATGAAATGCCTACCAACTGCCAGTCACACTTTAATTGCGGATTTCTATTCTATAGGCTTTATAATAGAATAGATAAATCATTCTCAAAAAGGAAGTTGACAGAAAGCTTTTCAAATGTTCATCAAAATTGACTGTTCCCTCTTGACACCTGGGCCGTTATCATTGTCAATTCAGGTGAACGTACGACCACATTCTTCCAGATTTTTGCTTGTTTGGTTGGTTGTTTTCCAAGAATGAAATTGTTTTGTCTGCATCAGGTTTTTCTATAGCTTTTTCAATAGCTAACCCTCAGCAGCACCATTAAAGTTGAGAGAGAGAGAAAGAGAGGATAAGAGAGAGAGAGAGAACTGAAGGATAAATAAAATGTCAACTAGTTTTTTTTTCTTTAGTGTGATGTTTGTTCCTTCCTCTCTATCACCCACCCTGGATCTCTCCCTTAACTGAAATGGCTTTAGTGTGTTACCATATATTTTTCTCCGTGCTCACATACACAGGGCAGAGATCCAGGTCCTGGAAGGCCCTAAAACTTATCTAATTTGGGGGCCTACTTTAAAAATGCAAAATTATTAACACAAAATTAGGCATATGACCTTAAAAGGTGCCCATGCAAGTGGATGAGGGTTGGGGGGAATCTCTGAAATTTAAGTTTCGTTAGCTTCAAAGTACATCTGGCCATATAATACAGACATATACCTACATGCATGGAATGAGAATATTGTTTGTTTTATTAAAAAGGGATTATAAGCACTCTTCTGTATCTTTTCTTTTCAATAATACACTATAGAAATCATTCCAAGTGTTATAGTTCAATTTATTTTTTTGAATGACTATATAACATGACATGATTTATATATACTACAGGTTAACCAACCTTCTCCCTTATAAGTTCATATTCCCTTTGTTTCTAGTTTTTTGGGGGAAAGGGTTCTTTTGCCACTACTAAAAATGTCACCAAAAATGCTTTTATGGTATAAAACAGAGAACACTCTTTGGTGATTATTAATAAATTGCACAAAATTGTTAATTTGGGGGGAAAATAGCAGTTTTATGATGTTAAGACTTTCTATCCAAGAACACAGTATATGTTTTTCCATTTGGTCATAATCCCATGCATAGGGAATTTGTAATCTAACAAGGAGAATAAAGCTTATACACAAATAGCCATGATGTAAGAAAAATGGAAAGTACAAACTGCAACACATGAAATCGAAGAGGAGGGGAATACTTCAGAGGTTCGACCTGATCTGTGTAGAGTTTGAACACACACCAGGTGGAGGACAAGAAAGGTAAAGGAAAGAAAGCTCAGCCAGGGCACAGAGATATTCAGAAAACAGTAAATAAGCAGCTCGCAGGGGCTGGAACACACAGTGCATACAGTGCAGAAACAGGAAACGAAGCTGAAAAGTAGGCCGGAGATCATCACAGCTAAGAATGCCAGGACAAGGGAGTTTATTCTCATTTTAGCAGGGCAATGGGAACAAAAGGCAGTTTGGGGGCCAAGAACCAGACAAGATGAGAGCTCTGTTTTAAGATCACTCAGTCAAGTATGTGCCGGACAGCCTGGGAGGAGAGCGGACAGTGCTCAGGTAGAGAACGGTTATAATAGATAGTCCACAGGAGAAGATGTGAGACCTGAGCCAGGAGAAAGGAAGCAAGAACAGAGTGGAAAGGGGAGATACAATACATCCTGTGGTACCAGCAACAGGAATTCAAATACTCTCTAGATTAGGGAGGAAAAGAAAGTGATGTGTCTAGTCTTGAGCCTGGGTGAACAGTAGGATGGCAATGCCATTAACAAACAAAGCAGAAGACCATATTTGGGTAAAAGATGATCAATTCCTTTTCAGATATGTTAAATTTAATATGTAAGCATGATATCCAAGTAGATGTATCCTGGATTAGAGCCCGTAATGTGAGGGCTGCCCTTGTCTTACTAAGGACAGTAATAAATTGCATTACTCATCTGGAGAAGCCCAATGGATGAGCTCACTTTCAGAGAATGTTGAGCCTACTCACATTGCACAGGCTTCTCATCTTTTAGGAAAAGTTAACTACTTCTAGACTTCTCCGTATACTACTCAGAAAGTGCTCTTTTTCAACGTATCCTATGGCACGACCTAGCTTGGATACCCTTTGCATAAGCTCTGCACCAGTGAGCAGGCAAGAAGACTGTATTGAAAAACTTTCTAATGGTGCCATGGGGGAAAATTTCAGACAACTTTTAGAACTAAGTAATTCAGCCATATCTCAAAATAAAATTTATAAGGTCAACAATATGATAAGGCACAAATCCAGGTTTTTTGCTAAATAAAACCTGAATTTTAAAAAAAACGTAACATATAATTTAATTACCCAATTATACTGTTAAATTGTTTTCTCTTATAAACTCAAGGTACAAAAGTGACTGTCAATAAATTTTGATAAGAGAATAGATAGATAGATAGACAGTTTCCAAACTAAAATTTTGGTGACTCCTGGTTCAAAGGTAATAACCAAAGCTGAAAGGACAAAGCTGACAACTATAGAAAACTCCAGAATGCTTTCCTTAAGCAGCCACTGACTTTGCAATACCTGAGCATGAGAGGGGAAAAAAGAAATTAATCAGCATGAAATTATGTTTTGCAAAAAATTTAAAGGTACAAACCTCATAATGTTCATATTCATCCACATCAAATGTCTCAAAGTCAAAAAATCCATGTTGTAATCCCTAAAAGCAGAATTTGAGTTAGCTTTTTCACACTAAATTGATAACATTTACATTTTCTGGAACTCCTACTTACAAAATGATCCTTATTGACCTAGAAGAGAAAGTTTGAAACCTTTAATTTTTTAATGCATATCTAGAAATCATCTTATAACACTGGTAATATTGCCTTAAGACTATCTTAGAAGTGAAACTAAATAAATACTTAGAATGACATGAAAATATGTACCACAAAAGATGCCTGTTCAATTCTAATTTACATTAATTTTGTATGTAAAATTAATTATGTACATAAAATGGGATATAGCAAATTTACAGTTAAAATCCATTGGAACTATACCTATGACAGACTATATCATAGTGATTAACGTCTCAGATAGGAGAAGAAAAATCAGTTATTTTTAGGAGGTTTTATTTTCCTCTTATCATAATGAGATATTTGGGGGGAAAATAGGTATTTTTACTTTTCCTTTTTCCTTCCCACCCTCAAATGGTTTTACCTAATAGCTACTTATTTGTTCCTAAAACTCTACCTTGGGAGAATTTGTTTCATGGCGATACTTTCTGACAAGGTAAAAGTATACCTGACTGCTCTTACAATTTAGAAGAAAGAACTGATATTTTTAACAACACAAAGAAAAACTTCATACTCCTTTTGTAACTAATGACTTAGAACTTTTAAAAACTATCCCTTACTCAGATCTAATATTTTAAAGTGGACAAAGAGTCTTTTATTTTATAAAAGGTGAAGCTATACAGATTACAATAGAATACAAAACCACAAGTACATTTAAAAGTTACATGATCAAGTCATTAAAAATAGAAAAAGAAACTAGTAAGCCAAGCTCCACCACATCTATCTTTGAAAACACTTTAGAGACCAGTGTTTTTTTCAAAACATAGAACATGGACCATCTGCATCAGAAACACTTAGAGTAACTTAGATTAAAAAAATATATATATTCCTCGGCCCCATCCCAAAACTATTAAATCAGATTCTCTGAGGATATAACCCAGGATCAGCATTTCGGCATGCCTTCCTAGGTGATATTTTTTTTAATTTTTTTTTTTATTTTTTCTTTTTTTTTTTTTTAAACAAAAATTAAATTACAAACAAAAAAGTTGTTTATAAAAAATGTAAAATTATTAAAAAACTGGTTAAAAAAACCATAAAGCATAAACAAA
>CAUYRT010008429.1:0-22445 GCA_963574885.1 Lepilemur ruficaudatus | reverse complement strand
GGGACTACAGGCATGCACCACCATGCCTGGCTAATTTTTTCTACATATTTTTAATTGTCCAGTTAATTTCTTTCTATTTTTAGTAGAGACGGGGTCTCACTCTTGCTCAGGCTGGTTTCGAACTCCTGACCTTGAGTGATCACCCGCCTTGGCCTCCAGAGTGCTAGGATTACAGGCGTGAGCCACCGCGCCCGGCCGCTTAAGTTCTTTTTAAGGTAACATTAATTGGATTCATCTTTTACCGCATGGTAAGGGTCATGGTTATCACATTTACCATTTTGGGTTTGGCATTTAATCTCTTGATTGTGGATTGGTTGCTCCTGGACATTTTCAGATTTAGTTTTGTGGTAGGATGTTTTGTCTGCAGCTTGCATCTGTATTTGGAACTGGGATGAAGTGTAGTTTTTTAAAACTGGGACCCTGAACAATGAAAAGAATTTTATGAGAACTTTTTGCCTTCATTGTTAGAATATAGTCTTGCTATATGAGAAAATAAATTTGATCACCGTCCTGGAGTATTAAAGAAAGTGACCCTTGAATTTTCTTTGTTGTTCTTGTTTCAGCAGATGCAGATGCCAACAACTTTGCTTTTGAGTTTGCTTATTTGGGGGAGACGTTTTCCATATCACATAAGGCTTAATGTTAACACTAGAAAATTTGAAAATCGAACTTGTAAGAGTGAAGCTCTAGAACTTTCACAAAGCTGCAGGCTGAATTCGACTCATCTGTCCTATAGAGTCACAGGAATTCCTATTTCTATTGCTTGGAATTTTCCTTCCTTTTTCCCCCTCTCTCTCATTGCCTGCATTTTCCTCTCCTCTCTTTTGGCAGATTTCTCCAAATTGAACAGTTTCTCAGTTTTTTGCTACTCACTACTTTAAGTGTGAGTGAATAATTGCTCTAAGCCACTTATTTCCCCCAGTTCGGCTCCATCTAATACTCTGTCCTTCTCCTCATCCTCCTACCGCATCCTAGGATTGTTCTGTTCTTCAGGGGATGAGCTTGGACTGGAACGAAAGATGTGATGACCAGTGCCTGATTCTAATCCCAGCTTTACCATCAACTGGAACCAATCCAGATTGTTCTAGTCTCTTCATTTCTGCCTTTGTGGGCTGCCAGGAGTTTGAGAGTGTCCATGTGCATGTGTGTGTGCACTTGTGTTTTTTTAAAGCACTAACAATTTGGCAAGCATGGGGTAAGGCATTGGTTCTTACTTTTTTACTGTACATCAGACTCACCAGAGAGGTGTGTATTTACTTATTTATTTTTTATTAAAGGCTGGTCAGGTGAAGCAGTGGGAGTGGAGAAGGAACAAAGAAATGTGTAACTGGTTGTGATCAGTTAGTTGTAAACATCACTGCACTCGGACCAGCCAGGTGTGTATTTAAAATGCAGAATCTTGAGCTTGCCCAGAGTTTGTGATTCAGACGATCTGGGAAGGATCCAGGTTTCTGCATTTTTAACAAACTACTGGTGGCCTACATTTTATTTGAGAAACAGTAGAGGTGGGACTTTAATTTTATAATTTTCTGTCTTATGGTAACAGCATTTTTCAAAGTTGGGCCTATTAGAAATGGCTGTTATGTCAAACTATAGTGGTTTTTTCATTAAAGTGTGCTCTCTAAACACCTCCTATCTGAAAATGAAAATAAGAGTAAAAGATCTGTGAAGCAGGAATTAGGAGAAAGAGGAAAGAAAGCAAAAAACAGGTGATCTGATCTTTATCTTCACTGGCCTGATAAACCTTGAAGTGTTTGAAGGGTGAGATCCAATTTGGTTACAGAAGAGTAGCTGGGTTGAAATGATGGGTCTTTTAGTCAGGATGACTGGAACTACATTTTGGAGACTTTCTAGCAAGCTATCTGCCCAAGGACTTCATAGCTACCTTGGAAAGTAATGAGTTTCCTGTTATTGGAAGTGTTCCAACAGATACTACAGAACACAGATTCTGCAGGGATTAAAGCACTGGATAAGAGGTGGAACTAGACGACCTCAGAAGTTTCCTTCAAATCGTGAGGTGCTTTAAAGTTTATGAGCAGCACACTTAAAATAGTTTTAGGACATTATAAGCATCCAAGGCTGAAGTAAGACTAGTTAAACTATAGTTAGTAGATTGATTATTAAAACCAAACAGACACCCACCACACATGTTTATGCCCATGTATGATACTGCCAGGATAGTTTTGGATTGCCTTTGAAGTTTATTATTTGCAGGTGTAGAAGCTCTTAAGTTTTAGTTTGTAATGTTTCTAAAAGTGAAGTGCTCTGTCGAACTGTCTTTGATGATTCGATGTTTATACACTGCGTCTGCTGTGAATTTGGAAAGCACTGCAAAATCACTCTTTCAAGATCAGAGGAATGCTGGATAGAATAAATTAAGTTTTCTCCTGGTATTTGGAATTCTTGTTCTTTGGCTAGGGATCTGCCTTTGGAGATCTGTTTCTGGAAGGAAAGGGAAAGTCATGCATTTTGTGCAAACTCAAATAGGCAATGTAAGGTTTTCCTATCGTTAGCTAATAATATATATTTAAAGTCACATGGAAATGTGTTGCTTATGATCTGAATTTTTTTTTCCTAAATAGAGATTAAAATCTGTGGTTTCCAGTTCAAGGGTACTGTACCAAAGAAAAATTGTGTATCTGATGTGGGTTTTGATGTCATTAAGGAAAGTGGCAACAGCCAAGCTTCATTAGCTTTACCCCCTTTTTCTTGGTTGCATTGGTCCTTTTTGCTTATCTTGAAAGGCCATAGTAAATGTTGACTTTTCCCCTCTAATTGCCAGTGATTGTAAATTTTAATGTGCTTTAAGATAGGAGGTTTTAGCCCCTACCTTATTTTCCTGGCTCTCTTGCTTCTATTGCTCTGGTTCCCAAGAATCAAAATTGAGGCCAGATGTGTGTCAACATCGGGAAACCCTGACTGGCCTTCTTGTTCTCTCCCTCCTCAGATATTAATGCATGAAGGAAACTGGGACACCAGCGACAGCCACTGTTAACATTCTTCTATAATTTCTGCCTGTTATTCCCCTGCAGGTTCTTTATGAGATCTGCATGTAGTTTTGTTCTGTGCTTTGAAATTTTAACATTTTAAAGGCAGTGCTTTCCCATAACATTGTGAGTCTCTGAAAACATTGTGCATATGTAGATATACTGCATATTCATCTTCCATTTTGATTATTTAAAAATGAGGGTTTCTTGCACGAAGTTTTACCCACAGTTCTAAGGCCAGCTAACCTATCTATGTATCCACATGCATATGTATAAACGTATTTTTTTCCTAATCGTGAAATGACAAAAACGTGTAAAATGTAAACTATGTAAATGGTTAATGAAAATTTGTAAAATATAAAAATTATAAATCATATAACTTGCATGCATAATAAAACTATTGTTTTTAAGTACCAACTCTTCTTCCCCTTTGTATTTATGTATATAATTTGTTTGATCATTCATTAGAAGTTGTAGGTAAAAATCATTCAAATCATCCGAATTCTCACAAACTGGAAATATTAGCTGTTAACATTTTGGTGTGTCCCTTTATATACTCAAATGTTAATACATATGTCTGATCAGTATTATTTTCTATTGATTTTTAAACAGTTTTTACTATAAAAATGCTTCATATATAATTTGGAACCCCTGGAAAACATAAACAGCATAAGTAAAAAATGGACTGAAATATTTTTACTCAAAAGTAAGCCAACCATTTTTACCAATTCTTCCAAAGAAGTACACTTATGTCTGTAAACCCATACTTTTTAAATATTAAAAATGACACAAGCATATATTGCTTTGTGGGTTTTTTTTTTACACTTAGGAATATATCTAACCTTTTTTGTGTCAATAATTGCTCTGTGAAATTTGTTTTAATGTGGATTTCTTTTCTTTGAATCTTGCTACTTCCTGAATCTGAGGATTTATGTCTACCACCAATTCTGGGACATTTTTCTATATTATTTCTGTGAATAATGTTTTACTCTTGTTGGAGCTCTGGTTCTGGATATCATCCCATTAGGTATTTGAGACCTTTCCACTATCATTCCTGCCTCGGAAACTCACTTTCAAATTTCTTTTCTGTGTCTCTGTTCTACATTGTGTGTAATTTCTTTATAGCAGTGGTCCAGTTTACTAATTCTCTCTTCAGCTGCACTGAATCAGCTGTGTTACTTACTGAGTTTCTAATTTGAAATACATGCTTTTTATTTCTAGGAACTCAATCTTTTTAAAATTTGTGTGCTTTTTACCATTCTTTTAATATGTCTTCTTTTATTTTAAAGCATATTAAACACTTTTATAGTCTATATCTGATAATTACAGTATCTGTAAACTTTATAGGTCTCATTCTGCTATTTGTTGTTTTTGATGCCTCATATATGTTGGCTTGTTTCTACATTTGTTTTGTGATCCCCTCTTTGTGAGCTCATGTTTCTGGAAATTCTTTTGAGAGCTTAAGATGAATCTGTTCAGAAAGAACTTGTATTTTCTTCTGTTTGAGGCCTTAAAGTCACCGTCAACCTTATTCATGTCAGTTTAAATATTCGGCTTGAGTTTTTTGTGTGGCCACACAAATAATATGAATTCAGGCCCCCAATTTATTTTTATTTTTAGAGATGGGGTGTCACTGTATTGCTCAGGCTGAATGCAGTGACATGATCATGGCTCACTTCAGCCTCGAACTCCTTGGCTCAAGCCATCTTCTTGCCTTGGCCTCCCAAAGTGCTGGGATTACAAGTGTGAGCTGCTGAGCTTGGCCAGGCCCCCAAATGTCTGGATATAAATTCTCAGGGAGATTCTTTCTTATATCCAAGTGTGAGACCTTCAGGTTTTCTTACCCTCTCCTGTGTGACATGTGTCAGTATGTTTTCCCCTTAGTTCACCTGTTGAGGGTAGAATGTCCCAGCTTTTTGCACAGGGCTTTGATCTGACTTCCATTTTCCACTTGATTTCTGCCTTTAAAAGTCAAAACTCAAAAGTCACCTAGGGTTGGGATATAACCAGCTGTCAAACTCAGTGTTTCTGTTTTGTTTGTTTTTCTTCAAACCTCAGTTGATTTCTTGATATATTTTTGCTTCTTGGGAGATTCATTACTTTTGCCAACTTGGCTAAGCACTTAGAAAGGTAGGGTGTGTGTATGCATATGCACACTCAGCAGTTTGAGATGTTTTTGTGCTGGAAGAGTTCAGCATGTTTTGCCCTTATATTCCTGGAAAAGAAGTCTACAGTGTGACTTTTTAAATAGCAGGACATATTTTATCCTTCAAATATATTTTTATTTACTTAAATAATCCCCTTCCTTGAAACTTTAAGGTTGCTTTCATTTCACTGTTTGAAATAGTTTTGTAATGGATGTTCTCATATAGATATGTGACATGGATTGCTAATTATTTCCCCACAGTAAATTATTTCCCCACAGTAAATATCCTGAAGCAGAATTGCTAGGTCAAAGGCTATGTTTATCTGGCTTTTGATACATATTGCCAGTCATCCTGAAGGGACAGAATGATTGTTCCATATTGAAATTCTTGATCACAGTGCTTAAAAGTGTAACAACTCCATTAATGCTGAGTATTATAAATTTTAAAAAATTACCAATATGTTAAGGGAAATGGCATTTTATTTTTAAATTTTAGATTTCTTTGATCATTTGAGAAGTTTAGCATGATTTTTTAAATGTTCATTGACCATTTGTATTTCTCTTATGATTTTCCTGTTCATGCTTATCAATCGTTTTTCTATTAGGATACTTATTTTTAAGTTTATTTTTATTTGTTTAAGCTATATATTTAATACATATAATTATTTTTTAAAAAGTTTCTTATTTTTAATTATTATGAGTACATAATAGTTGTATATATTTATAGGGTACATGTGATGTTTTGATACAGGCATACAATATGAATTGATCAAATCAAGGTAATTGGGGTATCCATCACCTCAGGTATTTGTCATTTCTTTATGTTAGGAACATTCCAATTCCATTCTTTCAGTTATTTTAAAGTATACCCTAACTCAGTGGTTTCCAGCCTTTTTGGCCCCAGTGACCAATTTCATGGAAGACAATTCTTCCACAGATGGGGGTCTGGGGGGAGAGGAAGGCGGAGCTCAGGTGGTGATGCAAGCGATGGGGAGCAGCTGTAAGTGCAGATAAAGCTTCACTGGCTTGCCCACTGCTCACCTCCTTCATGGAATACAATTTTTCTGTAGATGGTAGGGGGGCGGAGCTCAGGCACGGTGATGCATGGCTGGTTCCTGACAGGTCACAACTGGTACTGGACTGCAGCCTGGGGGAGGTTGGGGACCACAGCCCTAACTTATTATTGATTATAATCACTTTGTTGTGCTATGAAATATTGGTCATTGCATCTAACTATGTTTTTGTACTTATCAGCCATCCCCACTTTGTCCCCATCCCTGCTACCCTTCCCAGCCTCTGCTAACATCATTATCTTTTCCCTGTCTCCGTGACATCAATTGTTTTTAATGTTTAGCTCCCACATAAGAGTGAAAACATGTGAGATTTATCTTTCTGTGCTTGGCTTATTTCACTTAAGATAATGTTCTCCAGCTTCATCCATGTTGTCGCAAATGGCAGCATGTTATTCTTTTTTATGGCTGTATAATATTCCATAGTGTTAATACATATTATTCTTGTTTTTAAAACTTTAAAAATCTTAACAGTTTATTGTGAGATATAAAGTATTTTTCCATTTGTACATTTTTTAAAATGTAAAACTTTAAAGGTTTATGTAGTCCCTTCATCAATCTTTTATTTTTGCTTTGGCTTTATGCTAAATATTCTGTCACGTTAGGATTATATAAATGTTCTATATATTTTTTTTAGGTCTTTTAAGGGTTTGTTTTTCATATTCTAACGCATAGAAAATAAAATGTTTATGTGCTGTGAAGATTTATCTCACACCTATACCACTGTGAATTTATTTGAGTTGGCTTGCCTATGTACCTATTTGGTATGATTTGGATAAAGCCAAATTATTTGAGAATTATTTTGTTTTGAGGCTGTAACTTTTGAAAATGGAATTTCCGTGGCATGGAATTGATAATATAGATGTTTATACAGGCAATGGTGAACTCCAGATTCATGGTGTAAAAGGCAGGTGAGTGTGTTAAGGAAGAAGGAATGAATTAAAAGATGTGCTAAGGAAGAAGGCTAACTAGAATGCTTAACCATTAGCAGGTCATCTTCCCACCAACTGTATTTCTTTTTCTTCCTGAAGGCCATTGGGAATGGAATGTGTGGGATTGACTAGGATCTAGGATGGCTCTTGTACTGTCAGAGTTTGCAGTGACTTGAGAAAGCTGGGAAGACTATCACTAGCACTTGGTGTCTTGTGTGGTGTACAGCCCTTTGCGTGCATGACTGAATGAAGGAGACACACTGGTCAGGAAAGAGTTGTGTTTAAATACTTACGCTTTTGGGTAAATCAATTCTCTAGTTCATTTTTCATTTCTAGTGGCTCAGTGCTTTTATTCATTAGTTTTTTTGTTATTCAACAAGCCTTTATCAAGCACTGTCTATATGCCAGTCACACCGAACATGAGGATAAAAAGATAATTATGGTACTAGCTTTATCCTCAAGAAGCTCAAAATTCAGTAGTTGCCTAATAAGTGGAGTTCAGTGTGATGAACGTTATCACTTACGAGCAAGGTGCAGAGGGTGATGGCATATAGGAGGGCACGACCAGTGCTCTGCTGCTGATGGTGATGTGTGTGTGTGTGGCGGTGACTGAGAAGGGGGCTGCTGAGACTTCAGCCAGACGTTGGAAGATTGAAAGATAAAAGGAACTTCCGTGGCCTTGTGGATAGGAAGTAGAAGAGGGCATTTCAGTCAGTGAAAATAGAAAATGACAGGCATGAAATGATGTGTTTTCTAGGAACTCCAAGTGGTTTTGTTGGTAAATGATGGAAGACTTGGTAGTGGAGGAGGCAGAGGTCCGATCAGGGGAGGTCTTGTGGAATGTTCAAAGGAATCTGACGTTTGACTCTTCCTCTCCCCACCCCCAACTCTTAACAATGGAAAGGATTTTGAGAGTGTTGTGTTAGATTATCATGGGAGGTTAAATTGGAGAGGGACAGAGAAGTGAAATGACATGAAACCCTTGCAATTGTCCAGGGGAGGTGACCTGACCTATGCAAGCGACAGTGGGGGCTGGAGGAGAGAGAATTTGAATCTATTGAAAAGTGTAGTCAGCAGGATTTAGTGACACACTCAGGGTAGAAAAATAATAAGTTGGATTTGGGCTATCTTTAAATTTGAGGTGCTTAAGTCATATACAGGTCAGTTGGAGTAGTGGAGTATGTTCTGGAATGGGGGTGCGTATGGAGGAATGACCAGCCTGTAAGGGTCTGTGGAATCTGTTGGCATGGATAAGATGAGCAGAAGTAAAACAGGAAAGGGCTTTTTAAAGAACCTGAGGGTAAACCAACATTTCCTGATCCTCAGAGGAAGAGGGAACTGCAAAGATGCTTGAGAAAGAGCTGTGAGAGTAAGAATCAAGGGAACATGGTGTCGTGAGTAGGGTGAGTTTGAAAAGAGGGTGATTAATGATGCAGAACGCCACCAAAGGGTCAAGTAGGATAAGGACAGAGAATGTAAGGATGCAAAAGCAGTAAGCACAGTTTCTCCACCACTATTGGCCTTGAAGAGAGGGTGGGGGAGGGGCTAGGGAGAGGAGGAAGAGAAATAAGAAGTTGGGGTCAAGGGAGTATTTCTTTTTTCTTTTTTTTTAAATAGGCACTTTAGTATGTTTATATTCTGAGGTCTGGGACCTAAGGCGAGAACAAAGCTGAAGCTATGGAAGAGAGAATAATTGGATGAAGTAAACTATGTAGTTCAAAAGTAGAGATGGCCAATTGAGGACTAGGATGAATGGGAAAAATGTCTCACAAAGTTAGTGTTGGTCAAAATTGGTGACTGTGACTATCATTGGAAGATCCAGGTTTTCAAGACAAGCATTTCACAAATGTTTGTGGGGGGCTAGAAATGGGGGCTCACGCCTGTAGTCCCAGCACTTTGGGAGACAGAGGCAGCAGGATCACCTGAGCCCAGGAGTGGGAGTCTGCAGTGAACTGTGATGGCACCACTGCACTCCAGCCTGGGCAGAAGAGTGAGAGCCTGCCTCTTAAAAAAAGAAAAAATGTTTATGGGCACAAAGAACTACAACAGTTGTCTATTGGGTGAATGACAGAGCCTTGATTATGCCCTCATGGAACAATTAGTTTTCCCTTAAGTCTGAAATGTTGGGATAAAACTTCATTGGAATAGTTAATGTGACTTTGATACTACTAACAGTGTGTGGATATTACATGTCAGTTGGAACAATGGTTGAAGACATATAAAAATAAATTCAGTTATTTTTGAGTTATTACTGCTCAGCCTAATTCTTGTTTCCATTACATTCTTGACTGCATGAACCACATAAATCTGAGATACAGCGGAAGGTTTTGGGGGATAATTCCTAAGATACGTGGCTCTAGCATCTTCCCTTCACTCCCACAGAGGCTGGTTTTGTTTTCATGCTCCAGCTCTTTGGGATGGTGTTCTTGGGAAGGAGGAAGCTCCTGACCTGGCCCCATTGCATTGGCATTTGGGTGACTCTGCCCTTTCTGTGATTGCTGCCACCACTTTTTAGTCTCTGAACTCCAAATAGTAGTTCACCTTACTCATTCTCCCTCCCCTAAAGAGAGGGAGATTTTTCTTCCAAGTAGGAAAACTCAATAAGGCATCCTCAGAGTTGCCTGTGTATTTATAACTCTTTTAGCACCAAAGATAGCCCTTTCTCTTTTGGTTTGTGGTTCATTCTATTACGCAAATTATACTAGGTGTCCCCAGAGGATAGGTTCTAGGATGATTTGTTTGTCACCCTGCTCATCTCACTCTTGGC
Organism: Lepilemur ruficaudatus; assembly: GCA_963574885.1. Taxonomy (NCBI): domain Eukaryota; kingdom Metazoa; phylum Chordata; class Mammalia; order Primates; family Lepilemuridae; genus Lepilemur; species Lepilemur ruficaudatus. Next base: position 12,543 of record CAUYRT010008429.1, on the reverse strand, counting down.
AGCGTTCACTTGAGATGTGAGTATGCACCTGTTGACTCTGTCTTACCTGGAGTGTTCTGGCTTGCCTACTGAACTCCAGGAACTGGGGCAGCCATGATCCTTGCTTCTCTGTTTGAGACTAAATCTCTGTGGTTTAAATGTTCTTCTAGTGATTCTGCGGGATCAAGGGATTCCCATTCTTTTTGGTCTCTGGTTGACCTGCCTGGATTCCTAAAGTTTCTCATCTGGGCATGCAAATTAGATTTCCTGTAACCAACACTTCATATTTTAGAAGTCACAAACACACAGTGCTTTAGACTTTGGATGGACACACAGCTTTCTAGACCCCAGCCCTTGTATTATTCCTCTTTTTTTGATAGTTTTAATTGCTTTGTTCTGTTAGCCTTAGCAGAAGAAATCCTATTTCTGTTTATGGTTTTAGGTCCCATGGTTTATTTTAATTTTGATAAGAACTAAGAGACTATCCACCTATCCAGCTTTCAAAAAACAGGATATTGCAGTAAGTTGATCCTCACCATCCCCCATAATGTTAATTTTCATTATATGACACTTTTCCCATTTTTATCTTAAAAGACAGAGTCTCTATTGCCCAGGCTGGAGTACAGTGGTGCACAATCACAGCTCACTGCAGCCTTGAACTTCTGGCCTCAAGTGATCCTCCTGCCTCAGCCTCCCAAAGTGCTGGAATTACAGGCATGGGCCACTGTGCACTTTTCCCACTTTTAAAGTTCTCCTCAGAAATATGTTCCCACAATTGTTCATACTTCTAGTTTTGTGTGATTAGCTTTGGCACTCCAAATGTCTGTGCATATTGTCTGATAAAATTAAATGTTTATTTTACCTCAAAATAGCTACAATGCATATATATACATATAAAAAAACTGTGATTTACTATTTAGTGTACAGACTGATGTGGTTTAGAAGTTTGAAAATTGGTTTCTCAAGGGAATTTTATAAGGAAAGTATAATAGATGAATATGTAATTAGAACTCTGTTCCTTTTTAAAAATTAAACTATTTTGAGAGTTTGTATTTTATCAATGACCACATTAAAATTGCCTCTGAAATTGAATATTCCTACAGTAGTTAATAAGCTGAAATGTGTTATGTAAAGTAAAAGGAGCTATAAATCTAGGAAAAAGGAAGTCCCAAGACCGAACTTTTAACAAACATTATTCCCATGTAAAATATTTAATTTCCAAACAAATGTGGCATATATTAAAGGCTAAATCTTATTCTGCATTTATGGCTACATTTATATGAGTTTTTATGTGGAAGTTTCTATCCAGGGTATTTATTAGTGTTTCATATATTCTTTGAGAAACTATATATATATATATATATATAAAATTTTTAAAACAATTATTTTATAAATTTAGCCTCTATAATGACATGATAAAACAGAATTCTAAATGAGTTTTTTATCTGTCTGCTGAATCAGAAACTTTGCATAACTTTCTTTGGAAGGAAGCCAGTGGTTAGTTTTAGGTGTAAAAGAAATCTTCAAGCATGGCCAACTTTTTAGCTTGTTCTTGTATCATTTCAGGAAATATATGCAACTTTCCCTACATTGGATTGTTAGCGCAGAATGACAGTGGAAGAGTTCAGAAATCAGGCTAAAAGGAAATGGAGACCAGCAAGACATTGGAGTTTTCCTAGGACAGTCAAATCATGTTCAGGTCTATAACCCATCCATTTATCCATTTCTGTCTATGATGTGAAGTTAGAGTTTGATTAGGAACGTTTTTCCTTTTGCCTCAGAACCATTTTAGTCTGATCCCTTTATGTCCCCACCATAATGTTATATCTGTTATGTATGTGAGACTCTGTTTCGAGACTCTATGTAATCTCCGTATGTCTAGTGCTGAACAAGTATCACATTACCTTCATTCCAAGGCTGTTTGTATAAGTCTTGCTATCTGATAGGTCAAGGCCTCACCTTCTGTTCTCTTAATTTATCTTGGCTCTTTTGGTCCTTAGCATTTCCATTTGAAATTTAATATCAGGTATGTCTGTAGACTTCTTTGGATTTTGAATGTAGGTAATCATTTTGATTGCAAATAAAGACAGTTTTCACTCTTCGTTTCAAAACTGTCCTTTCATAATTCCTTAAGGTTATTTATTGTTGTCTTATTGAATTAGCTAGCCTGTCTAGAACTATGTTGAATAGTAGAGATAATAATGGGATTCTTGTTATTCCCGACACTAAAGAACATGCTTCTGTTGAGAACCCTGTTCCTTTTTAAGGAGTATTATTTAGAACAGCTCAGCATTTCCATGTGTTTAATCTTAACATATTAAAAAAATAGAAAAAAAAATGAACAAAAAGGGTTAATTATGAGCTTAGTATAACTGTCTTAATGTTTATATTCTTCTAGATGCATTTAATTAGATTTAATTCGGACTCCAAAATGACAGAGCTCTCTGTGGACTACATTTTGCAGGAGAGAATAATAGTATTATGCTTCCAATTTAGTTGAAAAGTAACAAAGCTTTCTTCTACTTCATAATTTTTGTGGATATGATTCCATTGCTGTCCAACAGAAATTCTTGCAATGATAAAAGTGTTCTAATTCTGCACTGCCCACATAGGCAAGTGGCTATCATATTGGACGGTGCAGGCCTAGACTTTGGAGCTGCAACCTTGCCCCATTTCCTAGCTGTGTAGCTCCTACCTGGCTTCAGAAGGCTTCCTCTTTTGGACAAGCACAGCTCCATAGTCAGGCACACAGCGGGGGAGTGGTGCAGCGCTTGCTGAACTACAGTCCTAGCTCTGCCACTCAGCCTGGTGGCTTTGTGCAGTGAGCCACCAGTACCATTGACAAAGATGATCTACCATAACTATTTCCAGAGGCTGTAAACCCTGATTGCTGAAACAGGAGGAAACCCTTACTCATTCCTCAAAGAAGTCACCTAATCAAAGTGGGGCCTGTTATTTCCCACATCACAAGTCAATACTAAGAGACTTGACCAGTGACAAGGAAATTCTTCCTGTTAGGATTCTTCCTGTACCCAGATGTTTTAGAACTGGACTTTTGTTCTCCTGTACTCTGGAGGCCATGAACTAACCAGTGGATCATTTATTATGCTTTCTGATTTATGAAAAAACTTTGTACAGTACTTCTAAAAGTGGTGGGCAAATGGGGGAATAGTGGTGTTATGGACTGAATGTGTCTCCCTGCACCCCCTCCCTGTGTTGAAATCCTAATTTACAAGGTGATGGTATTAGGAGGTGGAGCCTCTGGGTGGGGCCTTTGGGAGATGACTAAGTCTTGAGAGCTGAGCCCTCATGAATGGGGTTAGAGCCCTTATAAAAGAGACCCTAGAGAGCTCTGTAGCCCTTTTTCTACTTGTGAGGATACAAAGAGAAGATGGCAGTGTGCAAGCCAGAAGAGGGCCCTCACTGGAACCCAATCTTGCTGGCATCCTGGTCTCAGATTTCCAGCCTCCAGAACTGTGAGAAATACATGTTTGTTGTTTAAGCCACCCAGTCTATGGTAATTTGTCATAGCAGCCTGAACTGACTAAACCAAGTGGACGGCTGTCTGGTTGACAGAGCTGCACACTACGGAGGTACTCCCTGCTGCCCTTTTCCTTCTTGTATTTTGGAAAATGATGTGGAGTAGGGGAGGTCTGAACCTTCTAACTTATTTCCGGCTGTTCTTTTTCAGCGAACTGTTCACTGGACACTGATTGCTTTTAGTCGAGCTCCATCTGCACCGTACTTAATAGATATTACTCCCAGATTCTTGTAAATGGCTGGCTGTTGTTCTTGGTTTCAGAGCCATTTGGAGTTTTTGTCTTCATGTATATTTTAACTAGAAATTGGGTGGGGACACATTGGGGAATTTGGGCTGATGTCATCTTTATTCAGAAGTCAGTTTTTGACCATTTGCAAAATTTATTGATTTCACTGCAGCTTTTGATCTTAATAAAATGTCTCTGGATTAAACTGGCCAATCTCAAAGATTTTAAACTTTAATGTTTCTTAAGAGGATTGATACAGCCATCTAGAGAATAATGTAGTATGTAGGAAATATCTTTGGCAGATCAAATTCCATTTTCGAATGATATAAAACCCACCTGTGTCCATATCTTCTGTCTTCTTTTAAATTTATAATTTAATAACTTAAAAAACCTGTGTATGACTTAGATATTGCCTTTCCAGTAGAGCTATGATATGATCTTATGGTCATGAACAGGAAATGAATTTAAGAAGCCTCAGACCTGCTGGCTAGTCCTTTCCTTAAAGGAGAGCTTGCTATTGAGTTTGTCAAAGCTAAAGCTGTTGCTTTTGGCAACACCATCCATGATTTGGATGGACAGCACTAAATAGCTTCATTCCACGGTCAATTCATATAATGATGTGGTGGGTACATTTTGCAGCCCTCTTATTCTTGTGGACACATGCTGGGGTGAAGTTCTGCTCAAAATTAACATGTTCTTAGGGGCTTCTTTACCAGAGAGCTCAGAGTAAAATGTTGCACTCAATATTGAGATGCCTATTTCCCTTGCCCACTTTAATCCATGACTCTAGTTCTTTTATAACATTTTGTAACCTGGCTGATATTTGTTTGGAGATAGAGGGGGCCCAAAAACTAAGTAAATGATGGAATATGCCCTTTGCTTTGAAATGGGTTTCTTGTTTGGAGAACCTTTTGCAGCTCTAGGTCAGTGTCTTCTTTATATCTTTCTCCATATGAGAAAGTTGGTAGCCTGACTGTGAAAGAGTTAATGTTTCCCAATACCAGGCACTGACACAGGCAGGAGGAGAAATCTGGTTCATTTTGTTTCAAAATACACCATACTTAGAATAAGTACAAACAGCTGCAATGTGGGCCTGGAGCCAAAAGAAATCCGTGTGGCTCTATGAACTCCAGCTGAGAGGAGTTCATGTAACGTGGATCTGAGATCTGGCTCCATAATGAAACCATCAGACCCCAGCAGGAGGAGGTCCTTGCATGTCACCCTGATTGCCTCCACAGCCACCACCCAAAGAAATTGGGGCGGTTCTTTGGAAACATGGCTTTTAAAAAACAAATCCCAAATTTTTCCGCTGGAGTCACTTCTCTGCAGTGAGTTGAATACACCACATTTTGTCTTTTGTGGCCCAGAACTACAGTACTGTAAAATGGAGAAATCTGGGGATACCAAATACTTGTAGATTTTCCACCTGCTCATTTTATCTCTGTGACTTGGTTTAAAATAGCAATAACACTAACCCCAGTCCTACAGCACCCTGCTACCTTCTCAAGCCCCGGGAAATTCTTGGTCAGGCAAAACCCATAGCCAGTGAGTCTCCTAGATTTTTAAGGTAACATCATGTTAACAAAATTTATTTTTTCCTTAGCCGATTCCTTTTGTACCAGAATTCCCTATCTAATGTGATAATGCCTTATCTCCTTTTTGGAGCAGTCATCAAATCCCTTTTTCACACTAGTTAGAAGTTTTTTGTGTGACATTCATTGTTCTCTACATATTTGGAATACTCCCTCTGTGTTTTTCTGGACATGTAGGATAGCATCTTGAGGGCTGACGATTAGACGGTTAGAAGTCTTTGAAGTGGGGCCTCACAGCTATTTCGAGGTCACCTCGTAGGGGCTATGTGGCTACTTAGTGGTTTTTTACTATCTTTTCACAGTTTATTTTTTTAAAAAAGCTTCTTTTCCTTTCCTTTTTCTGCCACTTTCTTGATAAACAGCTTCAACAATTATTTTTAAAGATGTCCACTGTTATATTTAAAACCTTTTCATAATAGGAACACAGCAGTGTTAGAATATCATTCACGTAAGTTAGAGAGAGGCCCCCCCTTTTTTAGTTTATTTTTATGATTAATTATTGTGAACGGAGAAAAGTCATTTAAGTCCCTTTGTGTCACTTTCCTAATTTCTTCAACAGACTAGTAAAGTTTGAGATATTATTCATGCAATCATTATACTCATGAATGAGACCAGCCTTTTTTTTTGTTTTTTGAAATTGCCCCCTCAAGTTGATAAAGTCATGAATGTGAAGTTTTAGGAAACCAAAGTATTTACATATCCTTAGCCCAGCTGGGAATAATTCATCCTCTAGCACAATGGTAGTTTTCTTCAGGTTCCCTCTAGACTTACTGTTTTAAAGAGGGATTGCCAAGAGGGATTTCACTGAGGAAGGATGGTGTGTACTGGGAGCAGGAAAGGAAATGAAATTAAGCACCTCATTATTTTTCCCATGCTGAAGTAGATACTAGGATTGCATTCAACAGGTATTCCGCCCCCCCCCTTCAAAACTTTGGGCAGGATGTATAAGTCTAGCTAACTTTTATCTCCAGTTTAATTAGAGGTTAGCGAAGGAAACTAGATTTTTTATTTGGCTCTTGAACTTTGAAAATAAACAAAACTTTCATATTTTTGAATAGCGCATTGTGGGCCAAATAACATCTGGAAGAGATTATTCTCACTGGTAGGCAGAAGAAATTTCATAATATACCATCTTCAAAGAACATGGTACCTTGTCACATTTTTCATATATCCTGGAGACAGAAGTGGTACTCAGGGCCCCATTGCTGGAGCATCTGCTTTTTTCTTTGTTTTGTGTTGAATGTAAATGTATTTTTCGGATACTATAATATTTCTTTAGCTTTTGAAAATAACAGCAAAACTTGGTGGTGTGATGCTGCCTGCACTGTTTACTGTGGTCCAGACTTCTCCTTTTTCAAAAGACCTATTTGACTTTTGGCAAGATGCCTCTCACAGTTTGGGATTTGTCTGAGATGTCTTTTCCTGTCTTCTCTAAAATCAGGCACATGTGTGTCTGGGAGAGTTGTGTAATTTGTAGCAGTAACTTCTAGCCAGATTAAAAAAAATTTTAAATTACATTTATTCTTCAGCATGTTTATTCTTAATGGTTAGTAGTGACGCATGAACACTGTCTTCCATTGAAAAGTTGCAAGTGTTAGAGTAGGAGACCAGGCGAGAGGGCTGAGACCAGTTGCAGGGGCTTGCAGAGTGGGTGCAGGTGTTAAGTAAATAAGCCTCAAGCAGAAGCTAACTAGAGGAGCTGCTAACCACAGGCAAGAACCAACTTCAGTGGGCTTGTCAGCTTATCTCTGTCACCTTATGAGAACTTTGGCTAATTACAATATTATTTACTTTATGGTTTTAAAATTTCTTCACCTTGAAATCACCACAAAAGTTCTGAGACAACCATATAAAGTATGAAAATGGGGAATCCAATTCTAGGAATTACTACCCAAATTCTTAGTAAAACCCGACCCCTTAGCTTGAGTATTCCTCCCATCAATTAGTAAGACTTCAAAAGAACAAAAACCACTTCCTCCTCCCAGTGTATCTGCTCTTTTCAAGCCTTCCTGCTCTCTTACTCTTGAGAGAGTATACTTGCGCTTTCAATCTTTCAATAAAAAAGCTGCTTGCTTGGCTTATGGGGTGCTCCCTGAAATTCTTTTCCCGATGATCACCAGGAATCTGGTAAAACTTCTACTCGGAGGCTGCTAATGGTTTGCAATTTGTGTGAGACATCTTTTCCTGTAGTCTCTAAAATCAGGCATATGTGTATCTGGGATAGTCTTGTAATTTGCAACAATAACTTCTAGCCAGATTAAAACATTTTTTTAAAATTAGATTTGTTCTTGGGCATGTTTATTCTTATGGTTAGTAGTGATGCATGAACATTCTCTTCCACTGAAAAACACTTTATATTAAGGGATGGTGTTTCTCCTCCCATCCCTGCTCCTTCTCTTCCTATTCCCCTGCTCAAACTCCCTCCTCTTCTCTCAAACTTATAGAAAAGTTGCAAGCTCAGTAAAAAAAAAAAATGTGAAGACCTTTTATCTCCCCAAGTCAACTGATGTCCTAACACCCTCAAATACTATCTAATATTTTTATCGCAAACAAGGACATTCTTCCATATGGTCACAAAACAATCATTGCAGTAAATTAGCCTTGTTATTTTACTATCATCTAATTTTTGGATCCCATTTAAGTTCTTTCAAATTATCACAACAATATTTTTGACAGCAAAGGGTCTGGTTCAAAATCTTACATTGTATTTAGTTATGTCTCCTCTTAGTTTCCTTTAATATGGAATAGTTTTTCAGTTTTTCCTTGGCTTTTATGGTCTTGATTTTTCTTTTTTTTCTCTCGGTGTTTCATTTTGGATAGTTTATTTTTTTCCTCACATAGTAAAATGGAGAGGTACAATATGTTATAATTTCAAGGATATTTTTATATTAAAATGCTAATTTTTGGCTTAAATTTGAAAGGGTCTAATTTGATTACTAAATAACAAGGAAATACACAATCAAGGCTGGCTGAAATCTTGTCTATATTACCGTATATTTCTAATCACACATTATTTTAAACTTCTGTTTTTACCATTTTACTAATCTTTTCTTCTGTGATGTCAAGTTTTCTTTTAATCCTATCCAGAGTATTTTTCATTTTATACATTGTATCTTTCCTCTTTAGAATTTTGATTTGGATCTTTTTAATAACATCTCTTCATAACTTCTTGAACATTTGGAATGTAGTTGTAATGACTATTTTACCGTACTTGTCAGTTCTAACAACTATGTCAGTTTTGGGTCTATTTCAATTGAGTGATTTTTCTCATCATTGTGGGTCGTATTTTCCTGCGTCTTTGTATGACTGGTAATCATTGATTGGATACCAGAATATGTAAATTTTACCTTGTGGGTTGCTGATACTTTTATGTTCTTGTAAGCATTCTCAAGCTTTGTTCTGAGTCACAGTTAATTATTTGGAAACAATTTGCTTTCCTTATGTTTTGCTTTTAAGATTTGTTAGACAGGATCAGCTTAGCATTTAGTCTGGGGCTAATTATTCCCCACTACTCAGGCAAGATGAGTACTTTGCCTAATGTCCCATGAATTAGAACTTTTTTCAGCCTTGCTGGTGTGAACAGAGACCATTCCTAGCTCTGTGTGAGCACCTGTAATCCTTTCAGGTGGATATTTCTCCAGCCTCTAACAGTTTCCTCACATGCATTTCTGATCAGTTTTCCGTTGACTCCTCTAGGGGGAACATTTTGCAGATCTTTGGTGTTGTCTGTCTTTCTAGTTCCCTCCTGTCTGGTACGCTCTTCTGTAAACCCTGGCTGTCTTGAGCTTCTTGGATTCTCAGATCTGTTTCTTCCAACTCATTAAGTTCCCTGGGTTCTACCTGCATTTCCCCTATCCCAGGGGTCCCCAGCCTATGGTGAGTTATAATTATTGCATTATATATTACCATGTAATAATAATAGAAATAAAGTGCACAGTAAATGCAATGCACTTGAATCAGCCCCAAACCATCCCCCCCGCTTCTCGGTCAGTGGAAAAATTGTCTTCCACGAAAACAGTCCCTAGTACCAAAAAGGTTGGGGACCCCTGCCCTATACTGTGGCCTGAACTGTGTCCTGGATACTCTTGAGGCAGGAAACTGGGGCAACCAAAGGGCTCACCTTGTTCTTTTCCCACTTCTCAGGGATCATTGTCCTTTGTTGCCTAATGTCCAGGGTTTTGTGTGTTTTATTTTTTTGGTTGTTTAGACAGACAGTTATAAGATGAAGTTGTTAATTCATTTTAGCCCTGTACGTTATGTTTCTGTAGAAATTAACATGCCTGTATAATACATATATATGTTATTTTTATATGTAACATATATATATGTATACATATATATGTTATTTTTTTCCTGTGTATTTTCCCAAATAGGGGATGGATACTTCAATACAATTTAATTTTATTGGCTGTATAAAGTTAAATTACATGTAAACATAGTTTTAATAACTCAGTTGGCAAGTACTGTATTGTTGGATGCTTAGATTGTTTCTAAAATTTTTGTCATACATGATATTGCATTAAGTATCCTTGCAGCAAATTCTGTGCCCTTAAAATTCTTTCCACAGTATGAATTCCTATTAGTGGAGTTACATACCTTCCGATTCAGCATATTTTTTTTGGATCTTGATGTAAGCCATACATTCATACATCTATAATGCATTCCAGAAAAGTTTTAACAATTGCACCTACACCAGAAATATATTTGAGTGCCTATTTTCCTACATTGTGTACAAACACATCAGAAAACTATCTTTTAAGCATAACTTTCTTATGTTGAGGTACAGTTTTAAATCATTATCCTTTAATTCAAGCACTCAGAATTGATTTTGATTTATTCTCCCCAAGGTCCTTGAATTTTAAGCTATTTGAAACCTTAAATAATGGAAGATGTCTCTGTCAGCAGAACCCTTTGCTATTGAAAACTGTTATTCAGGGCTGAATCACTTTTCTTACCACCACCACGGACTTCTGACTAGCTATTAGACCTACCCCGATTTGGTCTCTTTCCTTCCCTATTTTCCTTCCTTTCATTTCTACCAATATGAATATGTATTCATATTCCTTCTATTTTAGGCCACTTGGGAATTACTTCTGATGTTAGAAACATGCACTTACTTTAGAAGGAAATATCTTCCAAGACTCTTCGGTCTGCTGCGGTTGAAGAGTCTACCTTGCCTGAGGCTTGGTTATAGAGGTTGTAATTCTCCTTGTCCTGAAACCTATGGCCTGAAAACACCCCAGCTTGGCTCAGTCGTTCCTTCCTTAAGCATTCCTCAATATAAATGTATCGGCCTAGTATGGTAGTTCACACCTGTAATCCTAGCACTTTAGGAGGCCAAGGCAAGAGGATTGCTTGAGGCCAGGAGTTTGAGTCCACCTGGGGCAGCATAGTGAGATCTTGTCTCTACAAAAAAGAAAAAAAATTAGCTGGGCGTGGTGGCATGTGCCTGTGGTCCCAGCTACTCAGGAGGCTGAAGTGGGAGGATCGCTTGAGCCCAGGAGTCAGAGGTTACAGCAAGTTATGATTGCAACCCTGCATTCCAGCTTGAACAACAGGGCAAGACCCTGTGTCTTAAAAAATATATATATACACATATACACACACGTATATTATGTATCCACCCTATCCTTTGGGTTACTACCCCCCTAGGTGGTAGTCATAATTCCCATTAATCTTTGCACTGCTCTGGGTCCCCATGCAGGTGGCTGAGGGTCATGGCATGCAGATACTAAGATGATCAAGTGTTCAGACACTGTGGGCCTTGGACCCGGGAAAGAAACAGGGAAGTGTGAAGTCTGTCTCTTAAAAAGTATAATTCTCCTGCCTTTCAGGAGGATTTGCTCAGCCCTCTTCATTGACTCCTCTTCCTTGAGTCCCCTGTAAATGTAGATCCCGTGCCTTCCCTTCTTGCTCTCTTCCTTCATGACAGATGACACTCACTGGACTTCGTTTTTCTCTAACTCGGAAATCTGAGATTTGAGATTAAGACAGTTTATTTATATAATTTTTGGCCGGTTTCTTCAGTTTCTAGAATACTGGACTCTGAACTGGTAAAATACACATCAAATAGTGTGACTGTAATTGTGTTTCTTTCTGCAGTCGGTGTGAGCAGGGCGGGCTAGCTGTCGTCCTTCCTGTGAATGCGTCAGCTCTGTGCCACGTGGAAAGAACGATAGACTTTGGGGCCAAATGTAGAATAAAAGGTCTGATTGAAAAGCTGGAGAAGCAGATGGAAAAACTGATCCTGTAAGTGGAAAAGGAAAGATTTACAAGCATGAAGTATATTGTCTCCTGTGAGTTTATGGAAGCAAGATCTTAGCGAGGCCTGATACTCTGAGGAAGAAAAGTTTCTGCAGCCACAGGTGGTGACGGCGTTTTAAAACAAAACATGAGGAACTTATTTGGTTTCTCAAATGCTTTTTAATTTCTTTGTTCTGACTCTGCAAGTGAAGCAAATGGACTCTGAAAGTGGTCACAGCTTCCTTCCTCCCAGCTGGACCATTTGCCTCACTGTTTTTCTAGGAGGCAGTGGTAAGGATGGGGGTAGCCCAGATAAAGTTTAGCATGGCCGTTCCTTTGTCACTATGTTTCCCCCTTTCTTTTCCATTTTGTTTCTTTAAATCTGAAATTATGATTTTATGGACTTTAGAAAAAAAACAGTATCAGTTGGTTCCTTTCTCAAAAGGTGAAGAATTTTTTCCTTTTTCTTGGGATTTTCTGGAGTTTTCATCTTAGCTTATTAATGATATGTATTTTGATTGTGTAGCTTTTTCCCCATCATTAGTTATAATGCATTCTTTTTTGGTCACTGTTATTATCATAGGTATTCGGTGTTTGCCTGGATTGACAGGGTGCTCTTGCCAAAGTTCTCCTGAGCACATTGTATTGATTTGTCAAAAGAGTAGTTGTACTCTGTCATCCAGTGGAGTTTTCAGGAGAAACATATCCTGCTTATATTTAAAAGTGCCTTGTTCGGCTGGGCGTGGTGGCTCACGCCTGTAATCTTAGCACTCTGGGAGGCCGAGGCGGGCGGATTGCTCAAGGTCAGGAGTTTGAAACCAGCCTGAGCAAGAGCGAGACCCCGTCTCTACTTAAAATAGAAAGAAATTAATTGGCCAACTAAAAATATATAGAAAAAATTAGCCGGGCATGGTGGTGCATGCCTGTAGTCCCAGCTACTCGGGAGGCTGAGGCAGTAGGAT
>CAUYRT010008428.1:0-13026 GCA_963574885.1 Lepilemur ruficaudatus | reverse complement strand
TTGACAGAGTAGATTTTTGAATGTAACAAGATAAGTCAACTTGAGTGGTAATATATTTTGGGAAATCAGCTCACTACAAATTGTGACTGTAAACATTGTACTGTAAATGCTTTGTAGTTTTCCCCCAATTAAAAAAAATATTATTTTATTTTTATCAGAGTCCCTTGGTTTTATGCACAGACATTCAACTTGAATTAACTTAAGCAAAAAGGCTAATGCATTGACTCAGTTATCCATTATAATAAAAGGTGTAAGGAACAGAATTATATCTCTGCTTTCTGCTTTTTTTATTCTCTCAGTCTACATTGCAGTGGACATGACATCCAGTCATTTAAGCCCTACACTCTCATAGGTTGTGTCCAAGGACTAATTAAGCTTTTTACCCTGTCCAAATTTGAAAAATAACTCTAAGGAAAACTCCAGTTGGTCTAGCTTGGGTTATACACGGATACTCGAAGCAATGATGATGTTCTGGTGAGAAATACCATAATTGGATCAGCCTGGGTCTTATGTTTATTCCCGAGGTAAGGACATTGTGCCATGTTGGGTTCCCTAGAAATCCAGAGCCTAGAAAGCAAGCTGTGAGTTGGAGATTTGCATGCAGGAAGCTTATTAGAAAATTCTCTTTAAATAAGTATCTGTGACAATTTAGGAAAGACTGGACAGCAGGAGACATTTGGCTGAGATTCAGTCATGACAGTTCTAGAGAGAGATGGGATGTCTCTACTGAATGGTTCTGAATTAGAGGAGGGGCTTAGGATTTCTTATGCCTTAATTCACCAGTCATTGAATAAGAGTTGCTTCTGGGAAAAGGTGTGATCTTAGGCTTTCGATTCTCTTCAGCTAGGGTAAGCTCTTGAGGGGGACTCAGATGTAAACAGTCAGCTTCTAATACCCCCAAGAGCTGGGGGACACAATGTAATTACTACTTGATTAGTTGATAAAATGTATTTTAAAGGTTTTATTGAGCACTTTAGAGCACTTGGCTGTGAGTCAGAAGACACAGGTTCCTTAAGAAAATAAGTTCACTTTCTAAGCTTTGGATTATTTTCCTTTAAAGAGAACGAAAACATTGGGTTATATGGAGTATGATATGATATTGCTGAATGCTAACATTCAATTTATAAATATCATTTATTATTGGGTTAAAAACTCTCATTCTGAGCTTCTTTTTTGATGTTTGTATACCTGGCTCCTTTAGGATGCAAAGCTACTCTCTGCTTAAAATATAATATGGAGCAGATAAGTGTTGATAGCTGGGGCTGAAATATACTTTGCTGAGCATACCTTTATTGAGAGGGAGCACAAAGCAAGGATTTAAGAATTACCAGACAGGGATGAATAGGCAGAGCACAGAGGATTTTTAGGGCAGTAAAATGACTTTGCATGATACTATAATGGTATATGGATGTCAATGGTATATGGATGACAATGGATGCACGTCATCAGACATTTGTCAAAGCCCATAGAATGCACAACACCAAGAATTAACCCTAATGCAAACTATGGACTTTGGATGATAATGATGCTTCATTGTAGATCCATCAGTTGTAATAACTTTTCCACTCAGGTGGAGGGTGTTGATAATGGCAAAGGCTATGCATGAGTGGGGGCAGGGAGTATATGGGAAATCTCTGAACCTTGTGCTCAATTTTGCTGTGAACCTAAAACTGCTCTAAAAAATAAAGTTTACTTTAAAAAAGAATTACCAAGCATGCCTATAGCCCTTTCAGATAAGTATTCTCTCTGTTAGGTGGTATACAACATTAGCAGAATCCAATAATTTTCCTTTTTGAGGTCATTGTCATGGTTTAAAAATATACACTCAAATATTTTGGGGTCTTTTTAATGTTCTTAGTAGTTTATCACCACTAATTCACATCGAATCAGTTTGAATCTTTTCCATTTTTTAGTTTTTACAACTGCTTTTCATTTTTACATTTCATTTTTTACATTTTCATTTTTACATCTTCATTTTTTGGTTGGTGAACTCCATAAATTACTGTGTACTGTTTGAATTAGGATTTCTCTCCAGTTGCACATAAAAAAAATACCTCTATCACTCAAGAATGTGATGAATGTCACATTATTTTATGCCATTATTTTTATGATGTTATAGATTTTAGCAATCTTCTCTTAGTCTGCATCTTTCTAGGATACTGTATTTAATTTACAATATTTTCTGCTGCTCTTATAGCACTACTCTTCTATCACTTTAGTTCATGAGTTTAATTTTATCTTTCATGTGTGGAAATAAGAATCAACTAATGATAACAACATTGGTATCCTATATTTATATCATTATAATTTATAAAATACATTTACAATATTTCATTTGACTCTAAAATCAAGTGAATTACCAATATGCAGATCAAATCCTGCCTTTAAACTGATTCATGAAATGTTTAAGAGGCTATTTGAAATTTATACAGCTCATATGTAGTGTTTAGTCCAGGAATTCTGCAAATGACTCTTTATTGTGGTATAATGGGTTTGGATCTCAGTTCACAAAGTCAGTTGGACAAAAAAGCCTGGCCACGTTTATCACCAATTATGATATCTGTCGTTCCAGTCAATATGGTCCCTTTGGCCTTTAAGCTCTGCAGTGTCTATGCTATATACCAGGAAGAAAAATATCTTATATGAAACTTTTTCTTTATGCCATGAAATATAAACCTCTCTTCAAGACAGGTTACATAATTTGCAAGGCCCAAAGCAAAATGGAAATGCAGGATCCCTTAGTAGAAAATTATTAAGAATTTTAAGATGGTGACAGCAGAGCATTAAGCCAAGTGTACAGCCCTTCTCAGTATAATGCCCTGTGTAAATATATAGGTTGCATATGCCTGAAGCCTGCCCTGCTTCTTGAGGGAAATGTCTCAAAAGAGGCTGTTACCCACTTAGAAAACAGAAGGGAAAATGCAAAAAAGGAAATGAATTCGTTTCTCAACAAATTACTCTATCTTATTTACCCCTTTTAAATCTTTGTGTTATCAAGAGGAAATGTCCTACTTCTCTTTTCCCCATTGGAAGAGTGAGTCCTTGATCTCTGTTCCTTTTGACAGTATATTAATTTCCTGTTGCTGCTATAACAAATTGCCACAAACTTAGTGGCTTAAAACAACACGCATTTATTATCTTATAGTTCTGGAGGTCAGAAGTCTGAAATGGGTCTTACAAGCCTAAAGTGAAGATGTTGGCAGAACTGTGTTCTTTCTAGAGGCTTGAGGAAAGAACCCCTTTCCTTGCCTTTTCCAGCTTCTAGAGACCACCTGCATTCTCATCTTTGCTTCCATTTTCAAATTTCCTTCTCTGACTCTGATCTTTCTGCTTCCGTGTCTCCTCTTATAATTAGATTGGGCCCACTTGAATAATCCAAGATAATCTCCTCATGTCAAATTTCTTACTTTAATCACAACCACAAAATTGTTATATTCACACATTCTGGGGATTATTAATACAGTGTTTAGATCTTTGGTGGGAGTGTTATTCTGCTTACCACAAATCAGTAAGGCTGATATTTTCTAAGTGGTTAAATAGGTGAACCAGTGCACTAAAGGATCTCTTTTCTCTAAAACTGAGTGATTGTTGCTAAAGAGTCCACTGTTTCTAACCCCAGTAGGTTCCCACTCAAAGCATGTTTCAGTCTCAGATAGAACAGTGCTTAAGATAGGTAATGTGGGCAACCCTTCCATTCTGAAATTCTAATTGTGCCTTCATTGTCATCAAATCCATTGCCCTCTACCATACCTGAGTCACATGAATTGAGATCTAGAGATTCAGTCTCCCATTTTAGAGTGCGAGGTCTTCCCTCTGCCAGAGGCCCAGGACCAGGTATGCATTTTTTCCCTCTTTCTCAGCTCCCTCCTGGGCAATGAGTGCTAATTGAATGCATACTTTAATACAGTCAGAAACTCTTCTCTTATTTTTCCAAGCTCACTCAAGTGGACCTTAGATTCCATATTACCAACTGTACTTCTATTTATGGCATAGTTTGCCATGGAATGTTCATCTTCTATATAAGCAGTTGAAAAAGAGGAGTACTTGTAATTTTCTAAATCCCAAGAAGCTGAATTAGAAACATATGTATTCTGAGGATGGGTAGTACTTTATTTAGTCTTAAAAGGTTTGGTTTATCCTTCAAATCACCTAGTTATGCAAGTGATCTAGTCAACCACACAGATGTGCCTAAATGAGAGCTTGTTATTGGCAGCCTATAGAAGGGTGATTTTATTTGGCTTTCCAGAAGACTGCTAGTCTGGGATTTCAGTTGCATTGTTAGTTGTTGACCCCCCCCCGCCCCCAATTGTTAGGGTCTGGAATGGGATATCACTGAAATCTACCCTTTATGCTTGGCTTCCCTGAATCCATGGAGAAGAGTAACTACTTTACTTTCTTCCCTTCCTGTAATAGGGTCATTATTTGGGCAAAGATTTCAGGTAGTCAAGTTCTATTCTCTGTTTGCCTGGATATGTTCTAAAAGTGCCAGATTCAGGATTTCTGAGTCTCAAGTTTCCAAAGTTCAGGGTCTTCTAAGCCAAAGTCTTCAAACTTTGTATAATTGTACTCTTGTATTCACCTGCCTTCTGGAAAGTCTTTGCTAAATTTACTAAGTATGCTCTGATGTGAATGTCTGTTAGACTGCTGTATTATTTATGTTCTATAATTCATAAACTGTAGCATTGTTTGCTTTTAGATAACTAATGCCCATTATCTACAAATATTTGGGGGTCACAGGTGCCTGTCACTTGGCATTAATTATTAATACATTGTGTTTAAACAAAATTCAAATTGTCTCTTTTTCTGGAGAAAGCTTTATCATCAGTAGAAAACACCTTTAAATTTTGATGGGCTGTCATTTCCATCACTGCTAAAATAGATTTACCTATCATCTGTTTTATCATTTTAGCTCATGTCTTAGCAACTCTAGAAAAAGGTCCTGTGGGTTTTTTTTTTTATTAACTTGAAATAGGCATCTTAATTTTCACCATCCATGTGCCTCCATTTCTAGGTATCCTCTGGGAATCATGGAGAAATGAATCTCTTTAGCAAATTCAACAAAACTGCATTTTCCTTCTCTCTCTTCTTTCTGACAAGTATATTGTATGTTATCAGAGGTCCTAAAGCAATCTTCAGTACTCTTTCAAACTTATTCTCATCAGAGTCCACTTTTTTCCTATACATTCTAAAGGATTTCTGAGAGTTTATAATTGTATCTATGCATCATTTTTTTTTTAAAAAAAAACTTGATCATGATTGTCTCAAAGTGAATTAGCTCCAATACTAGAGATTGAAATTGGCCCATGGTGCATATAATTGCAGTATAGGAATTTTTAGTAAGCCTGAATGAGGTCCCCATATGCAATGTGCAAGCATCCCAACCCACAAACTTAAAAGAATAAAAAAGTAGCAAATTCCTTAATATCTTTTGCACAAAAAAATTTTAACTCCTAGTCAAGCCTCAATCTTATCACTGTTGAGAGAGATATTCAATCCTAGTTGTTATTACTCTCCTCCCTCCAATTGGGATGTTTTATAGCCTTAGAGTCTTACACAGCAACAGACATAGGTAATCAGTCTCCTCTTTTTACATAGCTTACTCTGAAATGCTCATGTCCCAACCCCACATGCTGCCTCAGATCCAACTGCAGCCTTTTGCTGTGCTTGGCACACATCTTCCTCCAAGATTGCATTCCAAATTTAGAAAGCATGGTTCAACTTCCTCAACAAAGATCACAAAACCTATCAATTTGATTAGGAAGAATACATAAGTGTTATTTTGCCTTCAATAGCATTAGTTCCCCTGACTCTTCATAACAGAAACTAACTACAAGGGGTTACAGCACATTTACTTTCACAGCACTGTTTTCACTCCAACTCTACCCCTATTCTTGCTATTTCTCCACTGTTCTGATACTCCAGATATACCGGCATCTACTTTTATCTGCTCAAAGAATACACTTGGATAACCTAAGCTACACTAAGGACCCATACAAGGAACAGCAAGTGATAGCAGACCCCAGGGCAGGACATCTTACTGGGAAATGTATTCCATGAATACCCATTTCCATTCCATGTGTGGAGTTTATTCCCTGGAGCCTTTTTAGGTGAAACAGACATTGACATTATGGCCTATGAATCCTGCAGCCCATTTTCCATTATTCCATTCTTTTCATGGACCAACTTTGGTATTTGGTTCACCTGGAACAATCATGAGAACTACCTAAAAGGTTCAAGTGAGTGGTGGAGCTTTCACCTGGGTGCATCTGAGAAAATCTGAGGAAATGTTTAACTCAAAAGATAGAGGATAAGTTTTTTTTTTGTTTGTTTCTAAACTGACTTATTAATTGTTCCAGGATTGACAACCTCCAAGATTAAAGTCATCATCTAAGGCCTAAGTCAGGAAGTCTGTGTGAAGAATTGCTTGTGGCCCTGCATCTATTCCTTCTCTTTCTGTGAACCACATCCTCAGTTTGGGAATTTGTACCAGGTATGATCCCTGATTAGCTTAGACCAATCAACATACTGGCTACTGAGATTGGCTTAGGGAAGGGCTCATATCCCATGCAGAGCCAATAAAATACAAGAATAAAAAGTATTATTTTTCTTCTGAGAATAAGTATGTATGGCAGGGTGTGGAGGGGGAAAGGTTGTAAGGGAAGAAGCCAAAAGGAAATGACATCTGGAATTTCAGCAGACTTTTTGCTATGAGAGTAGAAAGCTTGAAACTGCTAGAAATGGCCTCTTTTTTTCTACCTAAATTGATATCCTAGCTCCAGAATATTGAGCTGTTGACTTCACAGCAGCTTTGAAATCTAGTACCAGCAGTGTGCTGGAGATAGCTCACATTTAACTCATGAGAGTTCATTGTGTGCAACTCTTTCCAAATCCGTGTTCAACAACATCATGTTGGTAGCTTGAAATCAATCACAGTTGAAATGTTTACAGCATAGAAATCAGGAAACACTGCAAAAGAAGGCTTTATTTCCCTGGACAGCTAGTCGCTAAACATTTTAAGCACCACATCATTGCTAATAGTATGTTGTCTCTGATGAAGCTCTGTAATGTAGCGGTTTAGAGTATGGGCTTAAAAGTCAGACTAGCTGTGGTACCTGAGATACTGAATATAAAGCACTTAGCACAAAGCAAGGCATATAGAAAACATCTTATAAATAAATAATACTTAGATATTATATTAGCTATTATTGTTCATCCTTAGTTGTTTAAAACATAACTGTGACACAAGGAACCACACTCTGACTCTACCTCTTATAATAGTTAAGAACAGGTGTTTTTGACTTCACAGTTTTTCCTCTTTAAATGTGTTTTTTTCACATTGCTACAAAGTGATCTTTAAAAGACACATGTCTGTGTCACTCCCCATCTAAACTTTTTAATAGCTCTCTATTAATTTTGTATAAAATCCAAACTTCTTAACAAAACCATTTATGGCATGCCTCAGCCTCATCTCATATTGTCTTCTGACTTGTAACACATCCTAAGCTCAAGTATAGTGAATGAATTACTTGTAGCTCCCGCAACATGTCATCCCAATTCTTTCAATCCCACCCCTTCCATTTGCTTGGATTAATCACCAAAATCCACTTCACATGCAGTCTCCTTTAAGTGAGTTATCTTCCTAGGACACTGTTCTTTGGCATTTCCTCTTTGACATATCCATTTTCCTTTTCATGTCTTTAGACTTAAAATTGAGCTAACAGGCAGTAGTAGTGTTAGCCCTAGAGAAGTAGAAAGGCCAGTAAGATTTAAATGGGAAAAGGGCACAACTGGCAGACAGAGTAGAATAGAATACAAACTTAAAACAGATGAACAAGAGAGCAGGGGCAGAAATATGAAGAGGCAAATTTTTAGAGACTGGGGTGGGGGTAGAAGAAGGAAGGAGAAGGATGTGAAAAAGAGAATGTTATAATAATTCAGCATTAGGTAGCTGCCATCTGAGGAAGCTATTTTAGGAATGATAGCCATGGAAAGAGTATATATAAAATTAGACAAATTTGGGGGCAGTATAAATGTCAAGACTATCTCAAGAGACTGTAATAAATATTGAACTGCATTCTCCTAGGCTATCATTTCTTTGACTGTGAGACTCCTTAGTGAGATGAGTCAATGCTAAGAGGGACGTTTAGTGGATTAATTAATCATTATCATTTTCTTCATGTTCATCACAAAGCTTCATTAAACACTTACTCTTTGCCAGGTACCTTTGAATGTGACTTTAGCTGGATTATCTTATATCATACTGACAACTCTATGAGGAAGGCACTCTAATTTCCTCCCTTACTCAGATGAGGAAGTGAGGCAAAGATGGGCCAAAGTAATATATCTAGGAAGAGGTGGAGCTGAAATTCAAGATACCATCTGTCCATACAAATTTTTTTAAACATTGGCATTTTTTATTGGTCAGTTCATGATTAGACAATATTCATCTTGCCAAAGCAACAAGTTAGCCATAGTTTAATATTGTTAGCTTTTAACCACAGCTTACATAGGCTTTATTTTGCTATTTTTTTATTTCAGCATATTATGGGGATACAAATTCTTAGGTTACATATATTGCCTTTGCCCCACCCAAGTCAGAGCTTCAAGCATGTCCATCCCCCAGATGGTGAACACCACACCCATTAGGTGTGAATATACCCATCTCCTCCTCCCCCAGCCATCTGCCCAACACCTGATGAATGTTATTACTATATGTGCACTTAAGTGTCAATCAGTTAATATCAATTTCATGGTGAGTACATCTGGTGCTTGTTTTTCCATTCTTCTAATACTTCACTTAGTATAATGGGCTTTAGCTCCATCCAGGATAATACAAGAGGTGCTATATCACCATTGTTTCTTATAGCTGAATAGTACTCCATGGTATACATACACCACATTTTATTAATCCCCTCATGTATTGATGGGCACATGGGTTGTTTCCACATCTTTGCAATTGTGAACTGTGCTGCTACAAACATTCTAGTGTAGATGTCTTTTTTATAGAATGTCTTTTTTTTCCTTTGGGTAGATGCCCAGTAATGGAATTGCTAGATCAAATGGTAGTTCTACTTGTAGCTCTTCGACGTATCTCCATATCATTTTCCACAGAGGTTGTACTAGTTTGCAGTCCCACCAGTACTGTATGAGTGTTCCTGTCTTTCCACATCCATGCCAACATTTATTTTTTTGGGACTTTTTGATAAAAATCATTCTCACTGGAGTTAAGTGATATCTCATTGTGGTTTTGATTTGCATTTCCCTGATGATAAGAGATGTTGAGCATTTTTTTCATATGTTTCTTGGCCATTAGTTTACCTTCTTTTGAAAAGTTTCTGTTCATGTTCTTTGCCCACTTTCTGATAGAGTTGTTTTATTTTTTTTCTTGCTGATTTTCCTGAGTTCTATATAGATTCTAGTTATCTACAGATTTTAAAATGTAAATCTGATTACTCATATAATGCATGCTTATTATAAAAATATCAATGTGCAAAAGAGTGAGGAAGTAGCTGAAAATTCCCCCAACTCTGGCAGAGTACTGTTACCAAGAACATCATTCTTGTTTTCATGTACATATATATTGAAATAGTTATCTAAAGTATATTTGTATAATTCATATACATATAAATATTAGATATATTGATGTTAGTATCATATGGCATAAAACATATATTATTTCGTTACCTCCCATTTCACTTACTAATTATATGTGGCTGCATAGTTATTCAATATATAGGCATGCCATAATTTATTTAACCAATTCACGGAAATGGTTGTTTTACCATATTGCACTGTAATTTTATGATAATGTGCCATTTTCACAACTCCAAGTATTTCTTGAGAATAGAGAATTCTAGAAGCATTTGTTTTTATTTATTTATCTATTTTTATTTCAATAGATTTATGGGGTATAGTGTTTTTTGTTATATGTATGAATTGGATAATGCTGAAGTCGGGATTTTTAGTGTACCCATCACCAGACTAGTGTACATTGTACCTGATAGGTAGCTTTTTATCTCTCTCCCTCTTTTTAGTTTCCAATGTCCATTATACCTCTTGATGACCATATATCTCTATTGTTTAGCTCCTACTTATAAGTGAGAACATGTGGTATTTGTTTTTCCATTCCTGAGATACTTCACTTAGAATAATGGTCTCCAGTTCCATCCAACTTCCTTCAAAAGACATTATTTCATTCGTTTTTATGGCTGAGAAGAACTTCATGGTGTGTATGTGTTATGTGTATATATGTACATATATGTCTGTATATATGTACATATATGTGTGTGTGTGTATATATATATATATACACATACCACGTTTTCTTTATTGACTTGTCAGTTAATGGGTGCTTAGGTTGATTCCATATCATTGCAATTATGAATTGTGCTACAATAAATATTCAGGTGCAGGTGTCTTTTTGATAAAATGATGTATTTTCCTTTGGATAGATACCCAGTAGTCAGATTGCTGGATCAAATGGTAGGTATACTTCTAGTTCTTTGAGGAATCTCCATACTGCTTTCCATAGAGGTTGTACTAATTTATATTTCCCCCAACAATGTATAAGTCTACCCTTTTCACTGCATCCATGCCAGTATTTATTGTTTTCTTTTTTATTAATAATGACTATTCTGACAGAGGTAATTGCTTATCATGTAAAAAAATTAACTCAAGATAGAGTAAAGACTTAACTGTAAGACCTGAAACCATAAAAATTCCAGAAGAAAATGTAGAAAAAACTGTCTAGGCATTGAACTAAGCAAAGAGTTTATGACTAAGACCCAAAAGCAAATACAGCAACAACAAAAATAAATAAATGGGAGTTAATTAAACTAAAAACTTTCTGCACAGCAAAGGAAATCAATCAACAGAGTAAATAGACAACCTATAAAATCAGAGGAAATATTCACAAACTATAAATCCAACAATGGACTAATACACAGAATCTACAAAGAGCTCAAAAAATCAGCAGGAAAAAATAAAAAAAAATAACCCCATCAAAAAGTGGACAAAAGACATAAATAGATTGTTTTAAAAAGAGGATATACAAATGCCCAACACATATGAAAAAACATTCATTTTTAATAGATCTGATTTTTTAATATATTCCCAACATTGAACATAGTGACTAATGGGTGGATAAATATTTGGATCGACAGAAAAATGGATGCAGCAGTGTGGTGGATGGACTGTAGAAGTGAACATTTAATTACAGTAGCAGCTATTTGATTGTTATTGCCACAGTTCATGTGAGAAGAGTAATAAGAACTAAGGTGTCCAACACAGAAATGACAAGAGCGGAGAGATCCAGGAAGCTATCTTGAATGGCTGGTTATTTTGCTTTCTAAAACATATTTATCTCAGCTTTTCAATAAGGTGGTTTTAAACAGCCCACTTGTTTTCTGTGGGGTATTGACTTTTACATTTTATCTTCCAAATTTTGTCTAACTATTGCTTTTTGTCAGAGTTTCATTTATAAAGCTGAATAATTGTATTATGTATTCCTTTGACTTCCTTTCCCACCATGATTCTGAATTTAATTGTGTGGTGACTCACCAACATTGATTCCTGCAGGAGTTTCCGTTCATCATCCAACACAAAGTCCTTCATAAGGTCTAGAAATAATTGCCACAGGAAAAAATCGTTTGTTTGAGCAAAATCTTAATTTCGTCTATATTCCAATGAGATATTCTATGATTGAAGAATAGCAATAATAATTTATTGAGTGTCTACAATATCAGGAATAGCAATAAATGATATATACAAGCTTTTAAAAAATAATTTAATCCTCACAACTATGATGAAGCTAATAAAGTGACAAAATAGGCAAGCCAGTTTATGAAATCAGTTCAATTATGATTTTTTTCTTAGCAAGTCTTGGCAGCCCTGGGGCAAGAGCAAAGAAAGTGAATATGTAAAGTTATGATTGTTGTAATAATGAGATTTTGGAGGACACATACAAAGAATAAATAAAGAAGTGAATAAATTGAGAATGCTAGTTAAACTGGTTTTAGAAGATAGATGCAAGACCCAGAATGAATAGGAAATCACTTAAAACCAATAATGTGGAGGCAGCCCAGTAGAACTGGGAGAGATCAAGTGGCTAAAAGTTTCTATGGTGGTAGAGAATACTAGAAAGTTGTTTGAGTGCTTTTAAAATTACAAACATATTAACTATGTAAAGTATTATTAGTAGTAACAAAAAACAGTTATTGACAAATATTTCCTCAATCATCATATCACAGAATTTCTAGACTTAGAGCAGGATTTCTGGAGTAGGAGTTAAGTTTGCGTCCAGTTTCTTCATCTGACACCCTTCAATACATATGATCCCATTGAAATCTCAGCACTCCCATTTTACTGAAGAATAAAATGAGGATTAAATTATTTATTTGTTTTGTTTGAGGTTATATAGTTAGTGAGTGGTTTCAATCTAATCCTCTTGTTTCAAGTACAAGGCTCCTTTAAACATAACTTGGTAACCTTCAACAAATCTTTGAAGATTACCTTAAAAACCTAAGAAAATATTTGTCAATATGTCTAAACAATTGTCAGAAACATAATCTACTACTTTTTTAGGTTAAATTCTCTGATATAATGGTAACCTCCTCTTCTAGAATAGGCACAAGGTATAATAAGATTTCCACAGTGGCACATGCATTTCCTTGAGTATATTTTTGTTTCCAAGATTCCAACCCCAAATACCCTACTCAGAGAAGTTACTTTGAAGATTAAGACAAAAATGAGACTATATTCTGTCCCACTTCTAGGTGAAAGGAGAAAGAGATCATTATCTTTCTTCCTGGGGAAAGCAAAATCAGTGGCTTGCAAGCAATTTCTTAAGAGCTTTTAGTTCTCCACTTTGATTGTGGCTTTGAGTATTAAGTATTAAGTACTTTTCAGCCTCTCTCTTTTCTCGCCCCTTCTTCTCCTCCTGTGGGGGGGGGGGGGGGGGGGGGGGGGGGGGGGGGGGGGGGGGGGGGGGGGGGGGGGGGGGGGGGGGGGGGGGGGGGGGGGGGGGGG